>JANBXA010000372.1:15645000-15827500 GCA_030556225.1 Cricetiscus sungorus
TGGGTTTTGATGTACCTTTCTTCAAGTTCAAGGCAACCCCCCCCTGTAGCCAGAGTTGGCAGAGCAGGTCTCAGCAACCCAGCGGTGGCTTTTGCAGAGAAGAAGGCAATAGACATGCGTGAGAAATGTGCCAAGAATCACTTTACCCGAGGAAAAGGAAAACACGGAGAGAAGGGGTCGAGAGGAATACAGAGTTCGAACTCATAAAAGTGTCTAAGGAAAGCCTTAGGATAATATCATATATCTAGAGATTCAAGTATTTCCCAGATCGAGTGGAACTCGACAGTTGGAAAACTGAGATGAAAAAAAAAAAAAAAAAAAAAAAACACCTCTCTCTCCACAAACTACAACGATCTATCAGTGTGGTCCTCACCTTCTCTCGGTTTCCCTTTATCCTGGCCTGGCTGTGGCAACCTCGTTACCCATTACATTTTGCATAAAATAAGCAAAATAAACTGTTCCGTTTCCTAAACACTGAAACCAAAGACTAAAAGAGAAGTGTAGTGGACTGGAGAGAAGGAAGCTTGATCGCCACCCTTTCCCACCTCGGCTTTGTCCGTTTGGAGAAGACTGCAGCAGCTCTGCGCTCTGTGAAAGACATCACGCATTCTCCGTCTGCTTTGTGGCTTCTCACACTTCATCCTCCTGCTCCCCTCGGACAAAAGCCTAGCCTAGCAAGCTGAGATTGAGAAAATCTGCCTTTTTCCTCCTCCCCGTCGTCCAAAGACAAAAAGAGCAACTGCATGAATCTGGGGGGGGGGGGGGGGGGTGACGCTCCCTCGCCCACCGTACTAGCACACAGCTCTTTGTCACGGTGTCCCATTGCTTCTAGCCACTCCCCGGGGGAGGGGGGATGATCAGCTGGGACTGGACACCCCGGAGTCTGACTGGCCTTGGGGTGTTGTCTTCCCGGAAACCAAGGCCTCCAGGCAGGAGGAAAGAGGGGCCTGCAAAGCGGGAACCACGTTTAGAAGGCGTAGGGTTGGGGGTGGGGGAACAGCTAGGTTGGAGATACAAAAATAGAGATCATTGTGGGGAGGGGACCGCTCCAGGCCTTTGCGCCAGCTCCCCTGCCCCCAACTCGGGCAGATTTCTTTCGCCCTCCGGTGCCCCGGGGCGCCCCCTAGCGGCAGCTCAAGCCGAGGGCCAAGCGGGGGCCCCGAGGGGACGCACGCCGAGAGGCAGGCGCGGCCCCTGGCGGCGGTGTAGTTATCTGGTGAGCGGCGCCTCGTCCCTCTGGTCGGGCGGGCTGACGGCGGTCTTGCTGAGCACCGCGGCAGAGTAGGGCAAGAAGCCGCTCTCGGAGCGCGGCGCCGCGGCGCTGCAGCCGAAGTCCGAGCCACCCGCCGTCCCGGCTCCCCCGCCACCGCCGCCGCTGCTGCCTCCGCCGCCCCGGGAGCCCAGCGCCGCTGCTGCTGCGGCGGCGGCGGCGGCTGCAGACTGGCTGCTGTGGCAACTGAGGCACGAGCAGGGTGCCGAGCTGCCGCTGGGGGGCGCCCCGGCCGCCGCCGCCGAGGAGGCCGCCGCGGCTGCAGCCGCCGCTGCAGCCGCTGCCGACGCCGCACTGTTGAGCCCCGCGGCGGCGGCGGGCGCCTGATAGAGCCCCGGGTGGCGGAAGCTGCAGAGCAGCTCGGGCCGCGAGTAGGGATGCGAGAGCGCACGGAAGGTGTCCAGAGGACGGATGGAAGTGGCGAAGGGCGACGATGCCGCCGCTGCCGCTCCCGAGGCTGCGGCCGCCGCTGCAGCCGCGGTGACGCCCACGTGCGGGTAGTAATGCAGCGGCACGTGCGAGTGGAAAGGGTAGGGGAGGCTTCCGGTGGCCGCCGCGTGCGTCATCATGTAGGTGTAGAAGCTGGGGTCCGCTGGATGAGGCCACGACATGGCCAGGCGCTGCCGTTTGTCCTTCATGCGCCGGTTCTGGAACCACACCTGCGGGGACAGCCGCGCCACCGCCCGGGTTAGAGAGCGCTGTATTTTTCCAGCCCCCGCCCAGGGTCTCCAAAACCTTCCCAGGTCCCAGAGTGGCCTGGCCTACTTCTGTGGCTCAACCCTGTTGCTCTCCCACATGGGACAGGCTGCACAGGAACTTGCGGGCCTCCTAGGGCACACCGTCCACAGCCAAAAGAGTCTCCTCTCCTGTGTTTGGTGTGACTCCTCAGGTTCTGACTCTACACTTGCTGCTTTTTTTTTTTTTTTCTCCATCACAAACCAACCTTTTATCTCCCTCTGTCTACCCACCCACCCACCGGTGCCCAGCCTCACTGAACGGGTCTGTCAATCCCAGGATTTGCACCGGGATTCCGAGCAGCCTTTGAAGAGAGGCTGTCTCCAGTTTTTGAGAGGTAGCAGCTCCAGGTCTTGAGCCCTGCGAGCTGCAAGGACCGTTCCCTAGGGGTATGGGTCCGATTAGGGTATTGAAAGGATGATTTTGTTGGAATCATTTGCTTTAAATGAGTGGCAAAAAGCTATGTGCCCAGAACCTAGAAAGGGAACTTTTTTACTCCTCCTAGATAGAATCTAATAAAGACATCATTCGTCACAACTCTAAATGAAAGAAAGCCAGATCAAAGTGGAGGACTTCTATACCCGTCTCTTCTTTTGCTAAAGAGCTGGACGCTTGCTCGGTGAAGTGCTCACCAAGCCTACCTAGTTTCCAGCCATCTCTTCTGGATGCAAAATAAAATAAAAATTAATAATCTATATTATATAATTTCGTTGTTTCCCATTGCCCAAGAGAAAAATTCTTTGGAAAACTACGTCCTGAATCTAATAGATTTTTTTTTAAATACTGTAACCTTTTCTTTAGGTACTAACGATTTATGTTAGAAATAAATCTCCAAGATCAGGAGGGAATGAAAAGTTTCACCTCGGGTGTGCCAGGGAACAAAAAACAGCCCGCCTTGCCGCTTAGAACCTTGAGCACAGGCGAGGAGGCACCTAGACAGCAGTTGGGTAAAATTGTGCAGGGAGAGGGTTCGGTCACAAGCATGGGCCTCGCGGTTCAGAACGCATTCTCGGGTTAGCAAGGCCTGCCAACCGATTGGGATTCCGCATAGGAGAAATAAATAAGCCGACTCCTTCGGTGACAAACCCTGGTGGACTCCCACAGCTAACTCTCGCCACCCAGGAAAGGAGAAAAGGGGGGTAAAAGAAACATCAACCAGGTGCCCCGAGGGAGGCCTGAGCAGACACGCGCCAGGATCGATACCTTGATGGTGGTTTCGGGCAGGTTGAGTGCGGCGGCCAGCTCGCACCGGCGGGGCCGAGACACGTAGTTCTCTCGGTAGAACTCCTTTTCCAGGCGCGCGATCTGTTCACGGGTGAATGCCGTACGGTATCGGCGCACCTGATCGGCGCCAGAGCCGGAGGCCGAGCCACCCAACGCAGCACCCCCGCTGTTGCCACCGCCGCCTCCATGTAGACTGCCGAGGCCCGAGCTGGAGGCCGACGTCGTGGTACCTGCGACTGAGCCGCTCTCCGTGTACCCTAGCAAGCAAACGATCCACAATGCATAAGAAGCTGTAGGGCCCAACAACCCTGAGCTGGGGTTGCTAACTGGTGACAGAAGAGCTTTCGGGAAGGAAAGTCGCTGTCAGAATTGATGGGGGTCTGTCAGTCTTACAAATTGCTGCTGCTAATAGAATCAATGAAGTTTGGGGAGCCTTTCCTAAGCAAATAATAGAAACGGAATTTAAGAGGGTCGTTCTTTTTCCAGTAATTAGAAAATTTCCACTCTGTAGGAAGACTAACGGAGGGAAAATGCCTACCTCGAACTCAGTTTGAGAAGCTATGGGTTTGACATGGTCTGGAAACCACAGGACGGCCTCCAACCTTTCTTTGACAGCCTTTGGGTTGAAAATATCTTAAGATTTTTTTTTTTAAGCATCTGCAGCTCAAACCCCAGCCTGTAAAGGGGGAAGGGGTGTCTACTTTTCAACTCTTTTCTGCCGCTGATTTAAGCGGTTAAGCGGTTGTGTGGGGCCAGAATTCTCAGATTTATCCAGACACTTCCTCCTACACCCGGCTCCTCGGAGCCCCTGCCCGGTGCAGCCTTCCCCAAGAGTAAGTGAGCAACTGTGTCGCCTCGCTAGCGGAAACATTTGCTCTGACTCAGGCAGGAGCCTGGGCGAGGAGGCCTGGCTCCTTAGGCTCCACAGGCCCCGGCTGAGTTGGGAAGCTCAAAGAGCAGGAGCTAGAGGGTACGGTCCCCAGCATGCGTCCCTCCCTTACCCCTGCCAGCCCTGTGCAGCACTCTAATTGCGAGCGAGACAGAAACCCGCCGAGGCGCGGAAAGAACTGGCGGGGCTCGCGAGGGAGCTCCGAGGATAGGGCTAGAGCCTGCCGGCTGCCCGGTTACCTTTGGCATTGTTTTCCTTGAGCGGCGCGGCGCCCAGGCCGCTGGGGGAGCGCAGTGCAGAGCAGCCCACCTCCACGTCGCTGCTCATGTCGGCCTCGGCGGCCGCCTCTGAGTAATGACCAGGCTTCTTGCGGCTCTCGGTGGCAGAGGCGATTTCGGAGGAGACGGTGCTTTCGCTGCTCGGGTGCTGCAGGTTGAACAAAGTGTCTATTTCGAATTTGCCCTTGGCGGGTAGGTCTCCCAGAGCGCCGTGCAGGGGAGCGGACGGCAAGCGCGGACTGAGGCGAGCCGGGTGCTGCGAATTTTCCAAGGCCTCCAGCACAGCACTGCCAGATGAATCGGACAAACTGGAGAACCTCTTGCTAGCAGTAGGGCTATGGAGCCCTCTCTCCATCAGAATCATCTCTTTTCTTATTCTTTCCATCATCTCAGCTTTCTAAAAAAAAATGTCACAGTGGCCTGACTGTCCCGTCTTAATGATGGGCTGCGCCTAGGGCTGATTCTCATTCAGTCCCAGCAAGTGGCTCTAAATATTATTATCTCTTTTGGAGGGAGGCGGAAAAAATGTGGGATGCCAGAGCGAGGGAATGACTGGTCAAAATGACCCATACATCCTTCCGAGTCGGAGATGTCATTCATCAAAAAGTAGCGCCCGCTCGTCATTAAGGTACGAATGACGCCGTTCGAATAATCATTTATTGTAACAGGTTTATAAGCAAATAAATACACGCTCCTGTCAGTAGGTAATGAAGGCGACTTCAGAGCAGACAAATAGATCCAGGTAGGAGACGAGAAGACACGAGAAGTGAGGAAGAAGGCTCCGGTCCTTTGCCCGCTCCCAGCCAGTTCTGCTCGCCCGGAGGTTTGGCCTCGGGGGTGAAATTGACAGTCTGATTAATAGAGCACGCCGCGGCACATTTCCCCCTTCATTTAGGGGCATCATTACGCTCTCAGTTTGCTGGGTTGCCCCTTAGGTCCTAATCATGCAGCGCCTTCCTCATTTTTTCCACGGACACAGATAACGTGTTAAATAATAGATAATGCTTTGATTTTCCGGAGTAGATCCTTGGGAAGTTTTTTTGTTTTGTTTTGTTTTGTTTTGTTTTTGCATTTATAAGCTAGGGGCATAAGGAGGGCGGGTAAGGGGGAGGATACAGGAAGAGCTGTGTAGGAAGACCTGTGCCTGCTCCTGTCAGGGTTACTTATCTTTCTGTTTTAAGAGCCAAATATTAATAAGTATTTTATTTAACAAATAGGCCCCTGAGTTCTTTCTCTCCTTCTTCCTTAGTCTGGATGCTCCCCTCTAAGAGAGAGAGAGAGAGAGAGAGAGAGAGAGAGAGAGAGAGAGAGAGAGAGAGAGAGAGAGAGAGGATGTCTTGTAGAATTTTTTAAAAATGCTTTCATGCTAACGTGGCTGGGGAAGTACACAGGGTCCATGCCTCCAAACGGAAATCATTACACAGTCCCTGATTTTCTACCACTATTTTCAGTCTGACTTCTGAACTCGAAGACCCTAGATTTTTAGTTTGTAATCCAGCTGATGGATAAGCGTCTCCTTGTCCTCGTATTTTCCCCTAGGGGAAATGAACTAGACTGGACGGGTTTGATAGTAGAATTCGACAGCTAACTTAAAACACAATCGTGATTTACTGTACCATAGGGGCCCGCTCCCAATCCACTTTTTTTTTTTTTTTTTTTTTTTTTTTAATTGCCAGCTTTCCCCGACCCTTCTCAAACAGAGGTATTTGTGACAAAGTAACTGCGTTTTGAGGTCAAAGTGGACGGAAAAGAGCCTCCTGCTACCCTCTTCCTCCCTCACTTTGATCTTTGTCCACCTCTCCGACCTCCCTCTTCTCCACTCCCCTAACCCCTTACCTGTGGCCCCCGGAGTTCCTGGTGCTGGGTGGGGGCACAGAGAGTCTCCGACCAACCTTGCCTCTTCTCCTTCCCGCCCGAGGCTGGAGGCTGAGCCTCTTGGCGATAACTTTGATAGTCATAATGACGCCGGTGGCAACCATTTTAAGGAAGATCAATCTTCACTCAAATACGCTCATCTCCCGCGCTTGCGCCCCACCCTGCCCGACTCCGCTGTGTCGTGCCGGTTCTCTAGCCGGCCTGAGACAGAGATTCGCCCTCACTGGTGAGGTGCAGAGGGCAGGGACTGTAGTATTCAGTGGTCCAGCGTGTGAGCTTCTGAAGCAGCCTGAAGGGCCTGGTAATCCGGACGCTGGTCTCGGGTTTTGCATCCCGGCCACAACACAAACTCAGACCCTAACCTGAGCCCCCTCCTTCCCACTTTGGGACACACCCAACACATTGGGGTGTGTTAAGGGGCAAAGCCCTGTTCTAATTGCCCATCTGTCTGTTGGAGCTTTCTTTTTAACCTTGGACCCGTTGGGGGCGCGTCAGGAATGTAAGGGGAGGTGAGGTGTGAAGTATATTTATATACATGTGTACACATATATAGTCAATGCCAAAAGTTTCTTTCCTCTCCCCCTTGGCGCCAACTTATTTCTACAAGTAAGCTTTGCTGAAAAGCTCAATCCCACCTCTTTAAAGACACAAATGGAAAGCTGGATAGGCTCGATGGCTAAGACTTGTCTGGAGGGCTATGGCCTCCATTTGAGAACTTGACCCAGCATCCACCTTTACCCCTGTCCCAGTGACTTTCCTATTCCAGTGGTCACCCAGCTCCTGACCAGCTGCATTCTCCTCTGGCAGGCTTTGGCTACTCTATTCGCTGTGCTGTTCTGCTGTTGGCACGATAGGAGCCCAGCCCTGTGGTAGCCCCCACCTGCTTCTCAGACAGGATGTCCAGTTCCACCGGTCCTGGCAGTCACTGCTTCAGTGTCCTGGGAAGGAGGGTCCTTCTACCAATCCTTGCTTACCCAAGGGACTATAAGAGACTCTTTGGTCTAGGCTAGGCTCCGTGGGGGGCCAAGACCCTGGCAGCAAGTGGTCTGCTCAGCCTGGGTGGAAATCCGCGGATGCCTTTATTGCTGTCATTTGGCGCCCCCATCTGTTTTCCTCGCAGCTTCAGTCGCTATGAGCTGCTTTTCAGTCGCAGAAGCCTCAGCGGCCTAAGAAGATGACCCACTTCCTCTGTGGCCTATGTACCTTCCATCTCTTCCCTTCTTCTAGGACTCAGATTCCTAAAACTGGCCAAGCCCGAGCTCAGAAAATGGAAACCACCCGTTTTCCCTCGACTCCTTCATTCACTAGTGGTTTTGAAGCTATTTTGCACCTTTTCGGTTATACTAATATTGCATTTCTAGAATGTGTGTTGCAGCAAGTACACTTGAAAACTATCACAGTGAAAGGCATCTGTAGATCCTCACTGCATGTAGCAGATAGTAACATTTCACTGTGGTTAGAAACTGTCCTAATTTTCAGCCTTTGGTGTCTTCAAAGTGCCAGCACCAATGTACGGGGCTGCGCAATTACACAAGAACCTAAGCCCATGCCCATGGGGACTTTTATGATGGGGAGGTCAGTCAAGTGACATGCGGGAAAGACTGCCTCTATTATTATCCAAAAAGCACGGTTTTGCTGGAAAGAATTACATAAATGAAGGACAACACCTCTTTTTCTTCTGCTCCCTTACTTTCTCCCCCCTTCCTTTCTTTCTCCCTCCCTCCTTTCCTTTCTTTGTCCCCCCCTGGGGTGGGGTTAGACCCCCAAATAAGTACTTGTTTCTTGTAAGCAGAGGTGTTAAACGCTTGGCCTGTGACTTCAGGTAAAACTTTGTCCCGGTTTGCAGAGGGATGGGTTGAGAATAAAGCCGGGGCTGTAACAGAGCCTCACAGTGCGGTGGTCTGAGCCAGCCTTCCTGACCAGTCAGTACAAACCATTAGTTCTCAACCTGATGCTAGTCTCAGGCTCGCTGGAGAGCTGGGACTGCAGAAGGTGATGTATGGAGAGCAAGCACCTCCAGGGCTGGCACTTTTTTTTTTTTTTTTTTTTTTCAGCTAAGAGCAATCCTCAACACTAGGTTTCGATTTATAGGAGCGGGTGAGTGTTGGAGTAACCAAGCCTGCCTTCACTAGGGCAACTTCACATACCCATTCCTTCACAAATAAACCTCTAGCACCCTGCCTCACCTGAATCGGCCCAGTCGCTTCCGTTTTCCTTCCCCCTCCACCTGCAATTCCAGACTACCCTAGGACTGTTGTAGGTGAGGGCTTAGGTACATACTTTCTTCCCGGACCCTGAGGCTGCTGAGACTCTCGCTGCCTGCCTGGAGTTTAGGTGCCCCGACGAGACCCAAGAACTTGCAGAGCCATCTAGCGCCAGGCGTAGGGAATTGCGGGCTCCTTTCAGGGATCCGGAGCCCCACCACTGGCATCCTTCGCCAGCCTCTCAGCTCCTCCTACATGTTTAAGCTTTTCAACCCTTCACCCCCTTTGCCTTGCTGATACCCATAACGTGGATTGCCCATAGAGAATGTGAATGATGTGAAATAGTAATAGGCTTCTATTTGGACTCACAGCTGACAGTAGGCATTTAGCCAGTTAGAAAAGTGTTTCTAGAAACTCACACTTCGAAAACAAAACAGTAAATTGCAATTCTCACTTCTGTTTAGAAAGAAAGGAGAAAATTATTCGATCCTCCATCTCTGACCCAAAGCCTCCTCTCCAGTAAAGTTTAGTATTTCTTTGGAAGCGAAGACACTCCAAGGGTAGGAGTTCTCTCCATCTCAAAAAAAAGGGGGGCATGGTGTCCTGTGAGAGGCTACCTTGGAATTTTAAAGAATCTCGTGGTATATGGAGAGGGTCTTTGTTGTTGCATGAGATTTTCCTTTAATAGAAGCTAATTTTGTTGCTAAATCCAAAAGAATTCCACCTCAAAATATAGATAGATAATGCCCCAAACACAGAATCCAATTTTCTGACTGTTAGTTACTAAAACTCCCTTTCTACACCAGACTTTGTTTGTTTGTTTGTTTGTTTGGGTTTTACTTCGTAACTTTGTTTGTTTGTTCTTTTGCTGTTTTTTTTTTCTCCCAGCCTGAGTGAAGTTGGTTATTAGCCAGAGAGGGAAAATAAGCCCCAGAGCCAGAAGACAGACATGGTTAAGAACACCAAGCAGCCAATTCTACTCAACTTAAGCTTTTGCGTCTGAATTGAGACTCTTTCGACTGAATTTTTGGTTTCTCAAAAGTTAATTAGCAGGGTATCCTGTATTTCCTGGCTGTGACCATCAAGGTAAATATTTTCAAAGGAATCTCCCACACACCATTCTGACAGGATCCTGCTGCCATCCTGGTTTTAACAGGCAGCAATTATGTGGTTAATTGAGCTCATTGCTATCTTGGCAAGTAGGACACTTCAACAAGCCTAAACCCTAGCCTGTACCCATCCGTTTCTCATCCCCAAACAGATGTGTGATTTCTAAGATCTACAAGAAAGAACAGAGGATATGACTCTAGCATGGATTCAGTTATCAAAAGGAATTCTCAAAATTCCCTCTTCAGAGGGGTAGAAGGAATAGGACCAAGTAACGGAGAAAGAGGAGTGCAGGTGCACTTTGAGCAACAAAGAACATCGTGGGGGTTTCACCAAATTCAGGAAACATAAAAAATAAAAATAAATAAAAATTACAGAACAATGGGTAAGTGTTTGGAGACATTTGTCACTGCAAAACTCTTGCTTAACAAAACCCATTTCTTTTGTTAGATTTTCACTGGTCTATACCCATACACAAATATAGGGCTCACCCCGTGCTCTTGGACATTTTAAGAAAAATGATTATCAGCCTGACATAGTGGCTCATGTCTGTAATCCTACCCCTTTTGGAATTTTGAGCTAGTATGGGTTACAGAGTCTGTGTCTCAAATTTTAAAGAAAAAAACAAGGAAGGAATTACACTCAAATTTCAACTTCAATACAATCTGGACACAAGATACACAAGCTAAATGAAAACATTTCTCCCCATTCAACCTTAGAACCCTCTCCATACCTGCCTATCATCTTGCAAACTATAGTCCTTATTAGCTCTTATGAAAAGCAATCCTGGCATTGCCTAGTGGTAGAGCTCAGCACCATGGTCCACTGGCAGTAACTTCCCTGGGGTGCTAGGATTTAGGGTTCTATCTATGAGGCCTCTCAGTGCTCTTTTCCTAGTGTAACCTCTTCCTCCTACATACCTAAGATTTAACTTTGTTGAAATCACAGAAAAACTCAGAATAGCAAAGGGCAAAATGCATTAATCAAAGCTTACTTCATTTCTGAATAACCTTTGAAATTGACAAAGGAACCCCAAGTTCTCCAAGGACACCACAGAGCAGTATTGGGAAGAAGACCCTATTGAGAGGTTTCAACCCGAATATTAATCCCAATCTCCCTCCCAGTCAAGTACAACTTAAGTTCTTGCATGAAAAAGTAAGCCAAGGTTAATGTGTGAACTGGAATCACAGAACATGAGAAATTCTTTCGTGTTTTAATTGTATTGTCTTTGTTTTAAATATATAATGTTTAGCATATTAGTCAGATTGATTTTTAAGAAATAAGCTACTGAAGGCCAAAGAACACAAAACTACTAAAAGACTTGAGTTTTAGGAAACTGAAAGTTTGTTGGTACCAGTTGTTTCTGTTTGTTTTTAAAATATTTCAACAAATGTTTGAACTATAGGGGAGGGGATATCAAGAGCTCCTATGTAGTTCTCTTTCTGAGTAACAGAAAGGAAAACGAGGGAAAATAAGACATTTAATTGTCAATCTCTTTCAAAAACTCAGCAACTTCACTACCTGCTTCTTTAAATGCAATCCAGCTCCGTTGCTAACGTTTGCCTCCTCTCAAGTAATCAAAATTATCCCGAATCAACACATCCTATTTATTCATCACCATCGACGAATTCAGCACATTCTGCAAACCGCGGGACAGACTCTCCCGATTTGAATTTGACCATTAACCTGTCTAGGACTTTTTTAAAGCACAGCAAATTTTCTTACCTCTCTCTTCCAGTACCTCTCCCATAACTTTTCCCCCTTTATTTGAGCCTTTTATGGTTACTGTGTTTTTTTGTGTCAACACTCCCAATGCCATCAGCCCACCCTGCAAGGTCAGACCAGGCCCAGGAAGATCTTGCTCGGATCTCCTCTTCTTATTTCTTCTTTCTCCGGGCCTATTTTCAATAGGAGGGCAATGGTGCCCGGTGACAAGCTGGCCTCAGTACCACAAGTTTAGAGGAGTGGTTTCCTTAAGAGATAAACTTGTCTGGAAGGCTGATAGCACAGCACCGAATTGGCTTGCTTTGAGGCTCTTACATCCATCCAGCACTCTTGATTCACCAAGTCTAGTATTGCTCCCAGGAGACCTAGATTCAACTCAGGACTCACCCATAAATTGCTAAGATCCCAGGATAGTGATGCTGGGATTCTGGGGCAAAAGAATGACTAGGAGTGGAGGGGGGTTAGAGTTATCATATCTAACACTCTAGAAGATATACACTCAAAACTGGAGATTAGCTCCTCCAGGTGCTGCCAGGAGAGCCTACCTACTCTATCCCTGTGAAGTCTGACCTGGATGTTCTGGATGGCTTTTACCACCAATCCCGACTTTACTTGGGGAAAAACAACCACAACAACATTCTTTTTTACTTGGCACACTCAATTCTCTGCAGTTGGCAGCCTGGAAAAGGAGGCGAAACAAAGGTCCCTGGGAAAGTGAAGTTTTCAATTAATTGGTATGAGTAACGGGCGGGGGTGGGTGGTGGCTGCAAAATGCTAGAGGCCAGTAGGCTGTGGGCGAGGTGCAGAAGATTCGTGGCGGTCTGCTGAGTGACTTTCTCCTCCGAGAGCTCTGGCCACGGAGTCTCTCTGCCGCCCCGGGAGGAGGTAAGCCAGCCGGGCAAAGTGACTCCCGTGCGTGCGAGGGAAGAAATGTGGACCTGGCATCCGTGAACTTCGTAGTTGCTCAGGCTGTCAAGCTTTCCGCTCTGGGGTGAGTGTTAAGTCTCTGATGCGCCCCAGGAATGTTTCGAGAGTATTTTGTGGGTCGATGGTGTCTGTATAGGAAGGATCTGTTCTGACTGATTGGTCTATGTGTGGAATGTTTTCTTTCACCCGTTGGCTATGTTCAAGGTAAGAAAAATGAGCAGCCTCGAGTTTAGGGTGTAGAGGTAGAATAACGAAAGACTAAGCAACAGGTTTAAAAACAAGACAAACAAAACAAAACAACAACAACAACAAAACAGAATTGCTGTTTTCACACCACTCTGACCACCTCTGTCCTTCGCCATCATTTTGGTGTGTAGCTCGAAGAGCAGAAGAGAGGTGGCAACAACAGCGGCCGTGGAGATGAGATGCAGGCCTCAGTGCACGCCTTGCAGACAGGCCTGAGATGGGCCGTCGCGCAATCAACTCTGAGCGGTGGCTGCAGAGCAAACTCCTGGGTCTGGCGTGGGGGGGGGGGGGGGAGGGTATGGGAGGTGGGCCTCCCAAAGGGCTGAGGAGGGGTGGGGGCCCGGTGGGTGGGTCCAGCCAGACCCAGGCTGGGAGCCAGGTTCGCCCGAGCCCCCACCCCCACGTGGCCCAGAGCAGCCAATGGCACCGTCCCCGGCCGGCGCCCTCGGGGCGGGAGGCGGCCCCCCGACCGGCCCAGGCCCCCTCCCAACCTGAACTTCGTTTTTATAAACGTCCCGCGATGAGCTAACCTGTTGGAGGGCGGGCGGGCGGGCAGGAGGCGGGAGGCTCGCGGAGGGAGAGGGGACGGGAGGGAGAGGGCGGGAGCGAGCACGGCGAGGAGCACAGCGAGGAGGGAGGAGGCGAGGCGCGCCATGGTGCCCTGCGCGGGGCCGAGGCCGGGGCCTGGGCCGGGCCAGGCCGGGCCATGAGCCGATCGGGGACTTGGGACATGGACGGGCTGCGGGCGGACGGCGGGGCCGCTGGGGCGGCGCCGGCCTCCTCCTCGTCCTCTGTGGCGGCGCCGGGCCAGTGTCGCGGCTTCCTGTCGGCGCCGGTGTTCGCGGGGACACATTCCGGACGCGCGGCGGCGGCAGCAGCCGCAGCAGCTGCAGCGGCGGCGGCGGCCTCCAGCTTCGCGTATCCGGGGACCTCTGAGCGCACAGGCTCCTCGTCGTCGTCGTCATCCTCGGCTGTGATCGCCACTCGCCCCGAGGCTCCCGTGGCTAAAGAATGTCCCGCGCCAGCTGCCGCCGCGACCGCCGCAGCACCCCCGGGCGCGCCGGCGCTAGGCTATGGCTACCACTTCGGCAACGGCTACTACAGCTGCCGCATGTCGCACGGAGTGGGCTTACAGCAGAACGCTCTCAAGTCGTCGCCGCATGCCTCTCTCGGAGGTTTCCCGGTGGAGAAGTACATGGACGTGTCGGGCCTGGCGAGCAGCAGCGTACCGACCAACGAGGTGCCCGCGCGAGCCAAGGAAGTGTCCTTCTACCAGGGCTACACAAGTCCCTATCAACACGTGCCTGGGTATATCGACATGGTGTCCACTTTTGGATCCGGGGAACCTCGGCACGAGGCGTACATCTCCATGGAGGGCTACCAGTCCTGGACGCTAGCCAACGGGTGGAACAGCCAGGTGTACTGTGCCAAGGACCAGCCACAGGGGTCCCATTTTTGGAAGTCATCCTTTCCAGGTAGGAGCAATGTAGAAAAGAGAAGAGCACAAAGGGGAAGACGGGAGGAGAAAAGCCCCTACTTGGGAGAAGTTTCTTAGGCTCCGGGCCTGACCAAGCTTAACAGGCTAGAAAAGTTTGTCTAGTTTCTGTCATCTGTAACTTCCCCCATTAAAACCCCCTCTGCAATTTTTTTCCTTCCCAGTGCAGCAAGGAGCTTTTACCCACAAAAGCTCAAGATCTTAGTTACTTTTGCTTCTCTCTCCCTCTCTTCCCTCCCTTTCTCACACTCCTGACTAAAGATGCTTCTTTCCTAAAAGGTGTCAGAGTTGGGCCCCCACCTTTTCAAGTGCGGTTCCAATAACTACTAAAACTTCGCAGAGCCCATCAATTCCCAAACACAGGAACAAAAATTAAAGCTTGAGTAAAAGATCTGAAGTGTGTGTGTGTGTGTGTGTGTGTGTGTGTGTGTGTGTGTGTGTGTGAATGTATGTAACTGGCAACTGCCCTTATGAGCTTTCCCCAATAACCAGACCATAAAATCCCAGGCTTGTTAAAATGCCGGTTTGAAAAACCATGATGATCCATCAAATTAGCCTTTGTCTTGAAGTGCAAATAGTCTTTCTTTAATAATGTGTAAAATAATATGTCTGTGTAAATAATAATAAAGTATAAACAATCTCATTTTCTTTATTCTCTACCCCTGCCCAGAACTAATGTGTAATGAATACACAGATACATTCACATAACACAGTTCGAAGCTTGGGCACCCCCAAGTAACCCAGTCTAATTTTCCCATGCTGTTGTTTGTGCCAGGGGATGTGGCTTTAAATCAGCCAGACATGTGTGTCTACCGACGGGGAAGGAAGAAAAGGGTACCTTACACCAAACTGCAGCTCAAAGAACTGGAGAACGAGTATGCCATTAACAAGTTCATTAACAAGGACAAGAGGCGGCGGATCTCGGCTGCCACGAACCTATCCGAGAGACAAGTAACCATTTGGTTTCAGAATCGAAGAGTGAAGGACAAGAAAATCGTCTCCAAGCTCAAAGATACTGTCTCCTGATATGGGCCAGGACAGTTTAAATGCTTTCAGTTGTCTCCAAAAACACCTTTGGAAAGACTTGAAAATGTATTTAATTTTCCCCTTCCCTGCCTAGAATGGCAAGCATTGTGGCATTGTGAATCTTTTTTTTTTTTTTCCTCTCAATCTTTATCTGGCTCTAAAACTTTTGAATGCCCAATTTGACTTTGTAAATCTTCTTTCTTGCTTATTATTGGTTTTGTTCTTGTCTAGGTTTGTTTTTAGAATTTTTTAAACATTGTTTCTCCCTCCAGGCCAGTATAAAAAAAAAACAAAACAAAACAAAACTTGAAGTATTCCCCCAATAATTTCCCAAAATGAATCTCAGAAGTGCCTATTGGATTTAGGAGTTTATATTTTTTTAACAGGACTTTAAACGTGTGTCTAGTACTGACTATGCTCATAATCTATTAGGCCAGAATTGTTTTCAGCCATTCATACCCTGTGATTGTGTAATTGAATCATTAGCTCTCAGAAGTTTCCCCAAGGCAAGTGGAAACACCTCTAAGCACTCAATGACTTAGGATCACTGGGAGAGTCTGAAACTTGGAGGTTGAAGGCACAAGATGGCTTTGAAAGCAGCTATCTTATTAATATTGAAATGAAGATGATCTCCACTATCTTTGGCAATCTCATTTGCTGTTTTGTGTGTTTATTGCATGCCTTGTAGATGTAATCTTTTAATCTGGAAATAGTATGTCCTCATGAATGCCTTCATTCCTCCAACTCTAGATGCAGCTATTTAAATACCTACAATTGGCAGAGTGACTCCTAGATGTAATAAATTCACCCCTCTCCTTGGGTCTGTGGGAATGGAGCTGAGACCATATCCTCAGTCCTTGGAAAGTGACTAAGCCGATGTGGCTATGGGTGGGAATTTCTACCCAGAACCTAATGAAGAAGTTAATTGTCTGAACGAATGGGCCTCTCAGAGCTTTAAAACATCAAACACATCTTTAAAATATGGAGCTCTAAGGACCAAGAGGAAAAAAAGACATCTCTGGAAGTGATGCCGAACTACTTTAAAAATGTTGCATATTTATGCGACTGAGATATTATTTTTGTAGATGCAATGTGTGTGAGCAGTGCTTCAAGCATTTAAAAATCACTTTTTACTCCTAGGGAGATATAAATAAAAAGAACTCTCCATTTCCACCGAGTCTTCATACTTATGTGGTTTTCAAGGTTGCAAAGTCTCTAGAAACTGTTATTTATTATAAAACCTTGCTCTCCTCAGCATCTGTAGATGAAGGAAACAACATCAGCTCTGGTCTCTGAAACTTCCATGTTCTATTTCTGTCCACCTCCCCCTAACACAAATAGTGATGTTTTAAAATGATGATATCATTTGTGATGTCTAAAATGACCATTTTTTACATCAGACCAACTCATTAAAAATCAATAAATTTTATTTCTTTCAACATTATTTAACAGTTTTATTTATTTTCTAATCAATGTGATTGCAGGAGCTTGAGTAGAGGCAAACTCCCTAGGGCGTTTGGGACCTGGAACAAAGTCCTTTACAAATATCTTCACTAAGAAGATCCATAAGTGAGAGAAAGCCATATATCCATATTTGGCAACCAAAAAATAAATATTTCAGATAGCCCATGCTGAAGGCAGCAATTAACAACTGAAACCACTACTCTACATCTTAGCAACTATACAAAAGTTTTAGGCATCAAGAACTTTTTTTTTTTTTTTTTAAAGTTCTCTTTGCCATCCAGGGCAATGACCGCAAAACCGCGGGGCTCCTTGTTGTTAGCTACTACTACAGTCTAGCATGAGCTAACTTTCTGATGTGCAACTTAGGAAACAAATTTCTGAAAGCTCACGCAATATGTGAGTTTGTGGTAGGAGGGCTCTTTTAGGACAGTAGGGGAAAACACGGGGGGGGGCGCATAAAGTTGGGACGTACTTTCATTTTCTCTGGTCCAATTTGCTTTGTTTCACATTTTACTGTGAATTTCAGGAGCCAACTTCGTTCATAGAGGGGGAGATACAAAATGTGTAGATACAAAATGCAGTTCAATCTATGGAGGACAAGCCCCTGAAAAGGGGGGTTACATCATCCCGGAGGTCGCACATAGGGAAGCATCACTTAATATCTCGTTATTTTGCTCACAAGATGTGCTTCATCAAAAAAGCGGGCCTTAGTTTTCTTCCAACTACTGTTCTCCCTTTCCCCTCGTTTCTTTTTTGTAGGTTCTAGTCTCCCAGGCCACACTTCATCTCCCAGGTCCATTTCCCAGGTTTCCTATATTAGGTAGAGGGAATTGCCTCGAGGTTTTCCTTTCATCTGCAGTTGCACGTCAGTTTCGTTGAGCCTAAGAGAAATAGGGTTTGCTGAAGATTAAAACTGCGCTTAAATGCTCTCTGGTGGTATTCGGATTGATGGCTAAATGAGGAACAGATGAAGGCTTTGTTATTTATACGTGTGCCTTTTATATTCGGGATTGCGGGAGGAGGCGGAGAGCAAGGGGTAAGTGGCTGAGGCCCTGGAATCGAAGCCCGTGGGGAGCCCGGAAGACCAAGGGAGTTTGGAGAAAGGATTTACCATCAGTAAGAGTCTGAAAGCTGCTCAGAAACTTGGCATATTATTAGCAATTGGGGCGGGGCCCAAGATCCGCAGACGATTCCTGACTCAAGAGGTGAAAAAGGCGTTGGGGCAAAGGCTGAAGGTCATATAAAAAATGGCCTCTGGCTACCAAGCATCAGGTCCCTTGGCTCAGCTGTCTGGGTCAGCCGCGGCAATCCCGGGCGTTCCGAGACTGTCCATAGCGCCTTGGCAGCGGGCCATGACCGCAAACGCTGCCGACCCTAAGCACTCCCCTCCCTACCGCCCTTCACTGTTGATCTTGACCGTGCGGCGGCGCCTATCCAGGCGTGGAGCACGCTCGCCATCTCCTGGGCGTTCGGCGACATTGGCAGAGTTTGCCATTCGGAACCAGATTCTCGGCCAGATGCTTTTTTCCCACATTCCCAGTCAAGCCTTCTTTCCTTCCCGCACGTTTCCCTGGGGTCTCCAGGTTCTCGAAAAGAACGTTTGCCTACCAGACCTAGAAAATTATAAATTTGGGGAATGAAGTGGGTCTTAAGAAGGAGGAGGAAGAGGAGGAAAAGGAGGAAAAGGAGAAGGTTCATCACGCAGTCCCTTTATGTATTTAATTCTGAGAGGAAGAAGAACTCTGGGGCAGCCAGAGTCTAAAAGTCTAAAGATGCACTCTAAAAACTGTAACTACCTAGAAATTGCTATGCATGAGGCGGAGACGCTAAGGGCACTGGGACTCCTAAAACAGAAATTTCAAGCCAAGGAATCTTCAGTAGAGAAAGAAAAATTCTTTAAAATTATGGAAGCTATCGGATACCTAAGGCTTGGGTTTCCCCTGAGTCTCTAAAATCGGAGGTGAAACTTATGCCTTCTCCCATCTCCCCTGAAAGAACAGAGAGTGGGGTGCTTGTCCCGATGTCTGAGACGGAAGAAACTCCAGTAGTGCCCTGAGGAGTCTTCCCCCCACCCCCACTCTACCGCCCCCACCCCACCCCCGCACGCCCCGGAGTCAGAGGAAGGGACTGATTGCGTCCTGAGAGCCGCCCAATTGGTCGCCATAACTCACACAATAAAGTCTCAGCGAGGTGGTCAGCCTTGCCCTCCGGCGGCGCCTGTGTGGTCTCTGCCAGAGCTGGGGGCCTAACCAATTCCAGCTTGGCTCAGGGACCGTGGGTCCTGCTGCAGGCTAGCGCAGGCGTCCATCCCACAGTCTCTGAAGGAAGAAAAAAAAAAAAAAAAAAAGCCTTAGTCCCTCTGGACTTCCCAGAAGGGCCTGCCTCGGGGATTAAGCATACGACAGCACACAAGAAGCTGCCACTCTTCCTGTTTGCCCAGCCAGTGAACCCGCAGCCTCCTGGAGGAATGCACCTAGCTAGTTGCCTGGACATCTAGGAGTTCTGGCTTTTAAAGAGTAGTCCCCAGGGTGAATCCAGGAGATAAAAAGGGATGTAGCTTTTGCACAAGATTGGCTCCTGGAACTGCTGAATTACTGGGGGTGAGGGTGGGGGTGGGGAGAGCTGGATAGCATCGTTCCTAGGAACAAAGCACCGGGAATGGTGTGAGGAAACCTTAGGTGCCACACTTGTAGCACCTTTCTCCATTGCTTCATCAACTTCTTGTATTGTCTGTGGGCCTGGATCTCCAGGTTCATGGAGTGAATGCTTCCTTGTTGCCAAGCGCCTTGGGCAGAGAACTGAGAGGTCCTTTCTACGAAAGGGATTGGTGGATTGGTCTCAGAGCATGACATTGCTCAGATCCAGCAGCAGTCGGTGGCCCTACCAGACCTTCTGCGGTCAATCTCAGAGGTACCCTTACTGGGAAATGTATTAATTGCAACTTAAAGTTGATAGAAGCAAGTCCGGCCCAGCCAGCTGGAGGAAAATGAGGTGGCAAAACCAATCCAGGTCAGAAAAATTCCCAAGAGACACTTGGGCAAAGGTGCCTTCATCCTGCTGTCACCGGCTTCCGAAACAGGCCTGGAAACTCTCAAGGACTTCGTCTTCCCTCAGCATGATTTGGTTCTGCTGGGAGCCAGCCTAGTTTTTAGCTGTCCAACTTTGCGGGTGTTATCATAATACCCTGAAGGGGGGTGGGGACGGGTCGGGGGATGTAGGCGGTGCTGAAATGACCGGCTTTGAAGAACCTGCAGGCAAAGTTTCGTCCAATCCTCTGAGCCGGTCCTCTTATTCCGGGTTGTAACTAAATACTGTTGCGAGCATAGCGGAGGCCCTTTGTTGGAGATGTGTGAGCGCAGTCTCTACAGAGCTGGCTATGTGGGCTCGATTCTGAATTTGCAGTCACCGGACTCTTTCTACTTTTCCAACCTGCGGCCCAATGGCAGCCAGTTGGCTGCGCTTCCCCCCATTTCGTACCCTCGCGGTGCGCTGCCCTGGGCCGCTACTCCTGCTTCGTGCACCCCTGCGCAGCCTGCCACCGCCTCTGCCTTTGGAGGCTTCTCTCAGCCCTATTTGACCGGCTCTGGGCCTCTTGGCCTGCAGTCTCCAAGCGCTAAGGATGGACCCGAAGAACAGGTCAAGTTCTATGCGCCTGATGCTGCCACCGGATCAGAGGAACGTAGCCGAACTAGGCCGCCTTTCGCCCCTGAATCTAGCCTGACTCACTCGGCTCTCAAAGGCACCAAGTATGACTACGCGGGTGTGGGCCGGGCCGTTCCAGGCTCTGCAACGCTGCTCCAGGGCCCGCCCTGCACCTCCAGCTTCAAGGAAGACACCAAAGGCCCTCTCAACTTGAACATGACAGTGCAAGTGGCGGGGGTGGCCTCTTGCCTGCGATCTTCGCTGTCCGACGGTAAACTGTGCCCATGCTCCCCAAGCCAGTTTGGGCAGGGATGGGAGGTGGGCTGCCAGGGACAGTTAGTTGTACAGGGAGGAGAATCGCCAGCAGTGGCAAACCTCTGTGGGGCGGGAAGTTAATTTGAGCGGGCTGACATGGGTTGGGGCTCTGTTTCAGGCCTGCCATGGGGGGCGGCCCCGGGGAGGGCACGCAAGAAGAGGAAACCTTACACAAAGCAGCAGATTGCGGAGCTGGAGAACGAATTCCTGGTCAATGAATTCATCAACCGGCAGAAGCGTAAGGAATTGTCCAACAGGCTAAACCTCAGCGACCAGCAAGTCAAAATCTGGTTCCAGAACCGGCGTATGAAGAAAAAACGTGTGGTGCAGCGGGAGCAGGCACTGGCTCTCTATTAGCTGCTCACGGGTGGGTGGCGGCCGTGCCAAGGCTGCCCTTTTGGACCTAGGCCTGGCTGTGGCGGAGGTGCTAGGGCTGGGGGTTTTCCTCCCACTCCTCCGCTGGTCCTGGCTGCCCTCTGGCTCAGTTGAAGCCCAAACGCAAGGAAGAGATTTGGAAATGAGGCCAGTGGGTCACCTTTGCCTTCAGCTCTCTTTGAGATTCTCCTAAGAGGTGTTCAGGAATTGCAATCTAACACTGGCTTTAAGCATTCGGCGGTGGCTTGGGGCTTGAGGTCACCTGCCCTTGTTGTCTGCGGTGTTTACATCCAGGGCTCTCTATTGGATCGTTGTATTTGGGTTTTTCAGTTTCCAACCTGTTTGTGTTCTTTTTCTTTCTCTATCCAGCTCTTTCTGCATTTAACTGGAGCTAGCTAGAGCTCCGAGTAGAAGAGCGTGTAGAAAGGCCCTGAGACCCCATTGCAGTGCAAAGGGCCGAGGATAACTCCAGTCTCTTAGCAGCAGAGGCCATTTGTGGTAAAGTGGGTCTCTACTCTGGAGGAAGGAAAGTCTCTGATCTCACCACAACCCCCATCTGCCCTGAAGGATTAGGGGGGTGGATAACTTGGAATCTCAGCTCTACAAAGGCTTTCCTGCTGGGTAGATTATGGAAGGTTTTCTTCTCAGAGATGGGAGAGAGAAATTGGGATTCCAGAACAAATTACAATCTCCAGACAAGACTGGCAGAATTCCCCACCCCAACCTTACCTATCCCTGAGCCAAGGCCATGCACTCTGTAACTAGACCCCTAGAACTGAGCTGTGGTGAGGGAAGCTGCTGGCCTGTTTTGAGGCTTGGCTGCACAGGGAAGAAAGAGGAGTAAGCGAGGGAGGAGGAGATTCTGTTCTCATGCTGTAGCTATGACTTTCTTCTTGAATGGGTGGAGATGCCCACGACTTTCTTTCTTGAATTATTTCAATGGGCCACCACAAGAAGAAAAAAGATCCTCCGTGTGGAGTGTCGGCTGGGGTGGGAGGGAGAGACCTCAGATTCTCAGCCAGTGATTGCTGCTCTTGGAATGCTGAAAGAGCGGGGGTTTCTTCTCTCTTCCTCTCCACCATCCAACAATCCCATCAAAGCTCAGACTTTGTACCCTTTCTCTGAGATACTTGTGGCCAGCTCTTGCAAAGATTTTAAGGCCCTGAGAACTGCCCGGTTTCCTTTGAGGAGCCCTGGTCTTCTGAATGGAAATTCTGATGGAACTATTCTACATTGGTTACAGATTCCATCCAGCGTTATTCTCAGTGAATACAACCTCTCTCTCTCTCTCTCTCTCTCTCTCTCTCTCTCTCTCTCTCTCTCTCTCTCTCTCTCTCACACACACACACACACACACACACACACACACACACACACACTTGGCCTCTTCTTTTGCGTTTGCGTCTGAAGCCCCACCCCCCAGCCCTTAGCAAGATCCACAACACCACTACAGGCTCAGATTCTTTTCCAAAGTCCAATGGCTATTCTTTAGTGAAGGTCCAGATTCTGAAGTCGTATCACAAGGACCCTTGAGTCTCACCCCAACTGACCTCACTTGATGTTTTAAATATTATTTTTTTCTGTGCTAACAGTTGCCACGGATGTTTTGTTTTGATTTTGTAAAATAACATTTCCTTATATATATTAGCTGCAAGCTGCATAGCGAAAATAAATATCCAGGTACCAGCCCAAGTTTTAGGAGCTGGCATTCATTTTAAAAGATGCTTTAGATTCTTTTGTAGTGTTTTTCAGGCCTCCGAATTCGTTTTTGGTTTTCTCTGTTTGTTGTTTCACCTCTGGTGTTTGCTGTTCACTAAATGAGAAAATGGCTCCTGAGCTAGTCCGGAAAGAGTTACATGAAACTATGGACAGAATAAGTGTAAAGTAGCCAAAGGGGGAAAGTCCTTGGACAGATGTGTGTATATCTCAAACACAAAGAAAACTCTGAGTTTATAGATTGAGGATCCTCCATTTTGCCTTAACTCCCAAACTTGAAAGCTTACTATTGGGGGGGGGGGAAGGGGAAGAGTCAAGATTTGAGATTCCTCAGATATCAAAACAAAACACCTCTCTGACAAATTTTGGTCAGTCTTTTCAGGACCAAGCTAACTGCTAGGAAGATCCTGTAGGCAACTGCACCAGGAGTTCAGCAGGCTCCCTTGGGAATTCTGCCCTGTGATTCTGGAGCCTAGAACTCAGTCAAGTAAGGCCAGGGCCTGATTGATACTAGTGCTTTTAAAAAATCCATGAGTTACATGGAGATAGCCACTAGCTTCAACTAGAGGGAGAATTATGAAGACCAATGCATCTCTAATACTGTGTAGGCAACGTTTCTTTTCCCTTCCTGGGAAGCAAATTTTATTTATGCATAAAATATTTTTCAATTAAAAATTTTGCACACAACAATTGGAAGGTAAGAAAGGAGAGGTTATGAAGGTCTTATAGATTTCCCATCAGACTGGACAGGGAGGGAGTGGTACTGAGTCTCTGCATTGAGAGATTTTTCTCTTCGAAAACAACTGAACAAAGGCAGAGCCCCATACCATATTGAGACCTTAGGTCCAGAGGGCTGAGAAAGAAAGAAGAAACCAGACTTACTCAGACCCAGGCCCTAAAACAAAACATGCAGGCTTTCTAACTAGATAGAAACGACACTATAGCATCGTGTTTCTTCTCCGTGGCCTGGGAAAAGACTCCTAGAGGCCAGTCACAGAAGAAAATTAGCCTAAATATAAAGTCTTATCTGTCGGTCCAGCGGTGTTTTCCAAATGCATCCCCTTTATTGATCCACACAAATCCAAAGACCATGGTTTCTCCTTCCCTGGCTGAAGTACTGACAGAGATTTGGGACCAGAATGAGAAACAAATACCAAGGAGAAATGAAATCTGATTGCTCAACATTCCCTCGTAGAAAAATAAACGTTTTTTTCTGGAACGCTGCAGTCCATGCGGCCTTCTGCCTAAGAAAGAGGTTTTAAAATGAAAAAGAACTGTTTATCCTTCTGTTCAATCCGTTGAGAGCTCTGAAGGCCGGAGGGGGGAAGCTTTTAAGGCCCAAGGGTTCTCCCCTTGGGAGGTAGGCTAGGGAGGCTTCCTGGATGCGAGCTAGTGGAGGAGAAATCCAGCACCGTTGTAATTATTCATGTCTGGTGGTGGGGGAGGGAGGTGCGCCCAGTCACTGGCCTCTCCCAGCTGCATCCACTCCCCTCAATGGTGGTGGGGGGCACAGCACCCGTCTGACTGTCCTAGGACAAAGGTGATCGCCCCACATTTTTTTGTTTGTTTGTTTGTTTTGTTTTGTTTTCCAGTCTCCACTTAAGAAATATTTTCCGTAGGCTCTGCAGGGAAGGGACTGGCTCTGGGTGTCCCCCACCCCCCGCCCCACCTCCCCTGCTTTTCTCTTCTTTCGTTTCCTAAAAGAGCATAAATAATTAAAGTTTGGCAGGGAGGAAAAGCTTTCTTGCAGAACTGTAGTGGTAATAAATGAAATGACTCAGAATCCCTTCCCCAGTCAGCTTTTACGAGAGCTGCCAGACAGTGTCTGTTCACGTTCTCCAGATACCAGGGGCGCCCTGACAAAGTTAAGGTCAAGTTAGTGTCTTATCTTGGGTGGCTCAAAATTACCGCATCGCGTCTACGCGCTGCGCAGAAAGCTATCGTTCTCGGAGCTGCGGGCCGAGCCCCGAAGGCCGTGTGTACTCCCTGTATTTCGGGTAGAACGGCATAAGCCAGGACAAGGACACAACGCCCGGGGTCTTCACGGTAGGTTCTCTGGCGGAACGCGCGGATTTTCCTGGTTTTTCGGGGTGAGGACCAAAACAGAGAGCTGGGGCTAAACAGCAAAGCTGTCTGGGCCAGGAACGAATGCTCCGGGTGCTGTGTGGGAGGCGATTTGCACTCTAAGGTGTGGGAGGGGGGCATCGCCCCTTCCCCAATGCTCCAGCGCGCCGCTGCAGATGGCGCACCCTCCCCTGCCAGAGCACGGCTCCCGCCGGAGCTGCCGTCGCCATGTCGTTGAACTTGAATGGTTCGTCCTTTCCAGTTCCCTTTTCCATGGCCAGCAGACTTCACTTTAGGGGTGATGGTGTGCCTTACAACCCACTCGGTGGGGTGAGCAGAGGGAAGGTGTGGACAATTTTTTGCATCCCAAGACCTGCAAAGATTGAGGGAGGGGCGCCGCTGCCTTCCGTCCTAGGCGACCCCAGGAACACCGCGCAGTGTCTGGGGAGCCATTTTAGGAGACAGATCCAGGGGCGTCGACCAGGAGTCAGAAAGGGAGAGACTTGGGGCAAGGTTGGAGATAGAGAGGCAGATTTAAAAAAAAAAAAAAAAAAAGCGCTGTGTGTGAGGGGGCCTCTGGGCTAGGAGAATGGTGCGGGCAGGAGTCTGGGTGGGGGTGGAAGATGAAGGAAGGGGTCACACAGGATGCACAGCTAGGTGACAGAAAGCTCGGTGAGCTCTGGTCAACACTGCCTCAGACCTGTTTGCGCAATGTTGGGGGAGGGAAGCAGGCGTGGGAGGGGGCGGAGGAAAAAGAGAAATGGAGAAAGGAGGGAGGAGAAATAGAAGAAGGGGCGACATCAGTTAGAAAATAGATATTAACTGAGACCACCCGCCTTTTCACTGTCAGTCGGCTTGGTGCGCAGACAGCACTGGACCCGAACTGCAGCGGCCTGGGGAAGGGAAGGGAACCAGCACACAGCCTAACCAGGGTAGAGCTGAAGCCCAGGCCTCTTATGCGGGGCTTGCTAGGAAGAGGAATACTGAGGAAAGAGACGGGCTTCTTTCTGCCTTTGGATTTGGAGAGAGACTAAGAGAATGGGAAACTAGGGTGAGAGCCCAGGCCTCTTGTGGACTCCAGGGCTCAGAAGGTTGCTGCAGCCAGAAATGAGTGAGGCCTGGAGCAAGTGGATGGGGGCCTGAAAAGTCTGTATCGAGCCAGGTGATAGACTCCAGCGAGGAGGTAGACTACTGAGAGCCGACCGATCTCCCGGGAGTTGTGACCATGAAACACAACGGCTCCAGAGGAGTCTTGTGGGTATGGTACGGAGATTGCTCAGGCCTTAGTGGGGCTCCAATACAGTGAAAGTCCAATATAGTGGAAGGCCTGAGGGACTTGAACGCAGAAGAGGGTAAGGAAAGCTGAAACACCAGGGGTTTGTGTAGGGGCGGTGAGTAGGGCCCTTGTGCTTTTAGGGTAAGACTTCGTTTCCTTTTGTTCATCAGACTCCCAATCTTTAAGGAAAGCAAGAAAGACAGGATCTCCAGGTGTCCACGTTGGCTCGGTAGAGAGAAGAAAAGAGGAGAGGAGAGAGGAGAGGAGAGGAGAGGAGAGGAGAGGAGAGGAGAGGAGAGGAGAGGAGAGGAGAGGAGAGGAGAGGGGGGGGGGGGGAGCAAAGCGGATAAGTGTACTGAGAAAGACTGGAGAAGGGAGAGAAAGCGGTCTGAGACCCAGGCGATGAGAGGAAAAAAGAGGAAGACAAGAGAGAGAAAGGAGACTAGTGAAGAGTAGAAAGAAAGGAGGGACAGGAACGGAGTGAAAAATGTGGGAGAGAAAAAGGCTGAGTGGGCACCGGGGCCCAGGCCAAGCCTAGCGCCCGAGAGTCGTTTTTCCAGGGTCTGTACTGTCGTCCCTGGTGTCAGAACCCAAGAGAGTCAAATCGCTTCCAGCCGGAACGTACACCGCAGAGAAATATGTAAATCAGGGCTCTCTGCGCCCTGGAGAGTGTCGCAATTACGCCCCTAGAACAAGAAGCAACAAGCTCCCCGCCGGTGAGCTACAGAGGGTGGCTGCGTCGCGGGGGAGGGAGCGGCTGTAGGAAAGGTGGGGGTGGGAACCTCACACTCTCACACCTTGTCCCCAGTGCCGAGACCGGGGCTCCCCCCACCGCTCTCCGCTGCTCTCCCTTCCCCCTTCCTCCCCCTCCTTCTCCCTCCCTCCTCCTCCCCTCCGGCCTAGGTCCGGGTACTTAAAGCTGCGCGGGCGGGCTAAGGCGGGCGGGCGGCCCAGTACGGTGGCGGCAGATGCGCCCAGCGGTGGCAGCCGCCGGCGGCGCGCAGG
This sequence comes from Cricetiscus sungorus, assembly GCA_030556225.1. Taxonomy (NCBI): domain Eukaryota; kingdom Metazoa; phylum Chordata; class Mammalia; order Rodentia; family Cricetidae; genus Cricetiscus; species Cricetiscus sungorus. Next base: position 15,671,859 of record JANBXA010000372.1, read on the forward strand.
TGACCGGCCTGCAGCGCAGCCTGGTCAGGGAGTGCCCCCGGAGAGCTGGCAGGAGCTGGAGGCCGATCCGCCCCCAGCGTGCGCGCGTCTCGGCGCCAGGAGCCGTCCCGGGGCGTGTTGGCGAGCGCTGATATAGATATAAGGACATTTCTCTCCATGGCGTCACGTGACATAATTACCACCAGAATCAATCAAGATGAATTGCACGTCAGCGCCCGGTGGGGATTTTTGCTTAGTTGATCCTGGCCCAAGCCTCTTGTGCAATCGATGGCTCAGGTTGGAGGCGCGGGGAGCGGCCCGAGGCTTGCCGGCGTGCACGCCGCGCAGCCATGAACGACTTTGACGAGTGCGGCCCGAGCGCAGCCAGCATGTACCTGCCGGGCTGCGCCTACTACGTGGCCCCGTCGGACTTCGCCAGCAAGCCGTCGTTCCTCTCGCAGCCGTCCTCCTGCCAGATGACTTTCCCCTACTCGTCTAACCTGGCGCCGCACGTCCAGCCGGTGCGGGAGGTGGCCTTTCGCGACTACGGCCTGGAGCGCGCCAAGTGGCAGTACCGCGGCGGCGGCGGTGGCGGCGCGGGGGGCGGCCCCGGCGGGGGTGGCCCCGGCGGGGGCGGCGGCGGCTCCGGGGGCTACGCTCCTTACTACGCCGCGGCGGCAGCGGCGGCGGCGGCGGCAGCAGCGGCGGAGGAAGCGGCCATGCAGCGGGATCTGCTCCCGCCCGGCGGCCGGCGGCCAGACGTGCTCTTCAAGGCTCCCGAGCCGGTGTGTGGCGCTCCCGGGCCGCCGCACGGTCCCGCGGCTGCCGCCTCCAACTTCTACAGCGCGGTGGGTCGCAACGGCATCCTGCCCCAGGGCTTTGATCAGTTCTACGAGGCAGCTCCAGGACCCCCCTTTGCTAGCCCGCAGCCCCAGCCTGCACCCGCGCCGCCGCAGCCCGAGGGCTCCGCTGACAAGGGCGACCCCAAGGCCGGGGCTGGTGGCGGCGGGGGTAGTCCCTGCTCCAAGGCAACTCCCGGCCCGGAGCCCAAGGGGACGGCAGAAGGCGGCAGTGGCGAAGTCGAGGGTCCCCCGGGGGAGGCGGGGGCCGAGAAGAGCGGCGGCACAGGTAGGCGCCGGGAGAGGGCCGAGGGGCTGGCCCGGGGCGGTGGCGGGGGAGGGGGGTGCGACGGGGACCTCCCTCTGCTTGCGCCGTTTTATGTGCTACTTTATAAGCATTCGAGGGGGTTTATACATCCTATAAGATTTCCCGGGTCGTTGTAAAGTGTGTTTATGATAGGAAACCAATTTAGGTGGGCTTAAGGTAGCCTTCGAAGAGGACATTAATCGCTGTAGAGAGCTTTCCCTTTATTTGGGTGGAGGTGGGTGGGTGGGTTGAGGACCTTAGAGGACAGAAGGACATTTGGAGCCAGTTGGTGAGGGGGACCAGGGGGGTCTTCTGCCTTTCAGAGAGGGGATAGGTGATCTTCGAAATGGACTTAATCCAAGTGTCTGTCTGACGCTCAGCTCAGAGTTGAGCAGATGCCTCCGGTGGGCGCACTGCAGTCTCTCTTCCAGTTCAGAACCTGCCTTGCCGCCTGTTTTCCTATCTCAGTGCCAGGTTAAGAGTGTGTGTGTGTGTGTGTGTGTAGTGTGTGTAGTGTGTGTGATTGTGTGTAGCGTGTGTGTGTGATTGTGTGTAGCGTGTGTGTGTGTGATTGTGTGTAGCGTGTGTGTGTGTGTGTGTGTGTGTGTGTAGTGTGTGTAGTGTGTGTGATTGTGTGTAGCGTGTGTGTGTGTGTGTGTGTGTGTGTGTGTAGTGTGTGCGTGTGATTGTGTGTAGCGTGTGTGTGTGTGTGTGTGTGTGTGTGTGTGTGTGTGTGTGTCCGGGCGTGAACACATGTCCACGCCCGCACTCCTCTGTGCCCGCCCATATATCATCCCCCACGATGCAGGCTGGGCCTTTCAGAGGCGGCAAGGGACGTCCCTAACTCGGCCAAGGCCTGGCCCTAGCTCAGTGGCCAGAGTGGGTGGGGGCAAGCAGCAGCCTCTCTTACCCCTAGGTCTCTTTGCCTTGCAGTGGCCCCCCAGAGGTCCCGGAAAAAGCGCTGTCCCTACACCAAGTACCAGATTCGGGAACTGGAACGCGAGTTTTTCTTTAATGTATACATAAACAAAGAGAAAAGACTCCAACTCTCTCGGATGCTCAACCTCACTGACCGGCAAGTCAAAATCTGGTTCCAGAATCGCAGGATGAAAGAAAAGAAACTGAACAGAGACCGTCTGCAGTATTTCACTGGAAACCCCTTATTTTGAGAGCTCCAGGAAGCGCCCCCTCCCCAGAGCCCCACTCACCCACCCTTCTCCCCAACAGCCTGCCCTCCGCAGGCCCAATGTCCTTGGGTTCAATGACGCCTCTTCTCTGTGGAACTTCTCGATTCCTTCTCGCGGTCAACTCGGGACCTCCCAGCGACCACTGCAGCCTGAGGACGAGGCCGGGGACTTGGCCGAGCGGATCCTAATAAGGGGAAAATGGTAAATGCAATCGTCCCTTTACAATTTTACCGCCAATATGCTGTTGTTCCTCCTCTTCCCCCCCCCCCGCGCCCCCTGTGTCCTGAGGGACGCAGCGGGATCTGTAGGAAGTTAGGCCATGGGGCTAGAAGGAGTCGGTGTTTTGTTTTGAGTTTAAAAAATCCCTTTCTTCCCCCTTAGTGAACACAGATTATTTAAACTCTGGGAAATGTACCTTTGGGCATGAGTCACTGTGTTTTTGTGTGTGAATAAATGGTTTCTAGCAAAATGGAGGTTACAGCTTCGCTACACTGCATGGATTTTTACTGTTTGAAGAAGTTTAATAGCTAATCAGGCTATCTTAGTGATCAGAACCCTTTCCCCATGCAAATGAAAGCCCACTGGAACATTTTTCACTATCTCTGTAAAAGGAGTTGATCCTTCACACACACACACACACACACACACACACACACACACACACACACACACACACGCCCCGTTCTAGGCTACACTGGCTTTAAAATCACGTTAGTGTTATATTTCTGAATTGATGGTGAGATCCAGCAGTGCTGGCTGCCTTTTTTCCCAGGCAATGAGGTTGAAGCAAGCAGTAGGACTCTAAGGAGCAAATTCTCACTCCACCCCCAACTCTAGTCTAATGAACTTGGGATTTTTGGAAAGACAAAACAAAATTTGAAATTAATTAGAAGATCCAAGTGATCTCTTAACAAGGTCAAGGAGCCAAAGTCCCTTAAAAGAAAAAGAGGGAAACCTCTCCACCTGTGTGGAGGGGGGAGTTTTGTTAAAAGAAGTTAATAGGTACAGGGAAGCATGGGGCCTTTCTGCAATCTTAGTGAGTGTGAAGCGGGGAATGTACCCCCACCCCCCTGGACTAAGGCCAGGGGCTGCTCAACTGCTTCTCACCACATTTATCGCTTTAAGTTAAAGAATGTGGTGAGGGTTGCACTGCACTTTATGTCACAGGACCAAGCCAGGCTGTTTACAAAACCTTGAACTGTCTAGACAACACCATAAAAGCCAAAGTTCTAAACAGCTTAATTGGGTTATATTATACACCTTCTGGAGGGCCCAAAAGAAATTTCCGCAATGTGCAATAAACCAGAAAAGTGAAAAAAGTTTCTTTTTCCCTGACATGAGTGAAGTGGATCTTAGGACTCTTAACCACTCAGAAACCCAAAGTCAAAAAAAAAAAATAAATAAAAATAAACCCCAGAGGATGCACAGCACCCCACGCCTCACCCAAGGAAGTATGCTTTTTGAAATATAATTTTTTAATTGCTGAAGCTTTGGGGGGGGTAAAGAAAAACATAGTGCATAAGTGTATGCCTTTGAACTTCCAAAATGTCAAGGTCATCACCTTTAACCTCTCTGAATAATTAGGCGCCTTAAAGTTCTTCTGTGATTTCCAACCACCATCCACTCCCATAATACATGCTCACACATCCAGGCCCATGCACACATTTATGGCCATACAGAATCATACTGGGGGTTCACCATAAATCTAAGAAAATTCCCAATTTCAAGATCAACAACCTTAATTTCCCTCCAAACATTCGAGTAATTCAATGGCAATTGACTTCTTAGGAAAAAATAAAAACACTTGTTAGGTCAAAATACCTATTAAGCATTAGTAGAGCTAGGGTTTACTGAGAATTTGGGGGGTGCTCTTAGAGTTTCTCTTTGCTAAGGCGAAGAAGAGCAGTTTTTTAAAAGGCATTTGAGAGAGTAAGTTCTGATCAGACTTACACCACCCCTAGCACTTGAAAGCAATTTGCCACCTCGCTAAATAAACTGTGGTACTTTCTAAGAAGTAGAACTAAATAAAATATATTTATATTGTTTTTAATACCTTTCTCAATCTTTGGTAACGGGTGCAATAGAAACGAGACAGACAATCAAATTATTTCGCTCAGAAAGGGCGAAATAATTTGTTTAGAATCTGGACAATGGTTTACAAGTGAATGCCCTAATACTATGATCTTCCTGGGAGATTAAAACTTGTTGGTTGGTTCTTTCTCTCTTCTTCTTTCTTATTTTAACTGCGCCTAAATGAGCAAGCTGTGTGTCATACAGCACACTCCAGGCGAACGCGAGAAATACTATTTTCCGTTTGCAAGAACCTCTACAGCCACACGAGGGCGCGCTCACGTTCCAGAAACCTTATTTGCCAAGAGGCTGAGGTACCTTATTTTTTCCAATACTAGATTCTAATAAGGGATCTTGGCTCACCCGTTAGAAACAGCCAGCAGTTAAGGTGTTAGCTGTGTCCTTGTTCTAAGCAGCCATGATTGTGAGAAATTTTAGAGACACAGAGAAAAAGAGGCAGTCTTCTGAAACAGGGGGTCCCCCAATCATTGTCTCCTTAAAGATTAAAGCCACTGCAAAAAAAAAAAAAATACCTTGGTATATAACCCGATGGTGTTGAGAAGATATTTTTAATAGACAAATGTCTGTGGTTTGAAATACGTCATAGCTACTGCGAGTTAATTGAATTAGAGGAATGTTTATTTTCATGTTGGTTTGAATGTGGAGAGTGATGACAAACGTAAGGTCCCTCCCATCTCCCCCAAACCGCACGCGCCTTGGAAGCTTTCAAATGGCTGGAGTGATTAAAAGGCTTTTGTTTAAAACAGATTAGGGCGTTGGCAACTTAGCTGAGTGTGGACTTAGAAAAAAAAATCCATGAGGACCGAGGGCGTCGTTCTGGGCTGAAGATTACAGTCCATGCATGGCTTGGTGCTACTCCTGGCTACCTCAGAAACAGAGAGGGCTAGAAGCTTGGGTGCGGATGCTGGAGTGGATTGATGCTATTACTGGAGATGGTGGACTCTCTGTGAGGACGTTTGGATTTGAAAGTGTTGTGAATGGAAATGCATTTGGAGTAACCTGGCATTGTACTTGACGGAATCCGGGCCACTTTTCCTAGTTGCCCGCTGACCTTGAGGTGTGCAGTTTGCTTTGGGCACTAGCTCTTACAAACAGTAAAATCGCTCCTGCAAATCCCCGTGCTTTGGAAAATGTCTATGACTTGCATCCTTGTCTGCGGTCCAAAAGTGTGAAGACAGGGCTCCCAGACGTGGGCGGCTCAAAGGGAGGATGGCAGATCCCTTTCACCCCCTAAATTCCTTGAGTAGAGCTTGAAGTCCCTGGAATTTGCACTGACCTCTGTCTCCCTCCTTCCATTCTCCGGACCTCAGGCTCTAGGGCCCGCCTGTCCGCTAGTTTTCCCGGCCTCCAGGAACTGGCTTTGGCTTGCGGGAGGCTGGGGCGCCATGACTCCCCGGCTAGGCGCCAACAAGAAGCGTGGGTGTTCCCCGCGCGGATACCCGGCTCCGCCTGTCTTGCTGCGGGTCCGAGTTAGCTCTTACAAAGCGATCTTTCTTAGGGCCTAACCCGGGTTTCAGTCTACGTGGGGTGAGACTTCCTTCCCCAAATGTCGTTGTATTCCTTTGTAGGCAGCCCCATCGACCGCGCATCTGGCTGTGCGGGGGCCCCTTGGCCTTGGCTGGCAGCCGCCGCCGGCGGACCACGGCTGCTGAGCGGCTGCAGAGTCTTTCCTCCCGGCAACGCCCGCCCAACGTGTGCCTGATATGGGCCAGGGGATGGGAACAGGAGCTTAGTGGGCTGAAAAATCACCCCCTCCTGAGCCAGCTAGGATGCGTGGGGCTCCTTGACAGCGGCCACCGATCCTGAGGCTCCAAGTTCTCAGATTGTGAAGTAGGGAGAAAATGTGCCAAGTAGGAGTCTTTTGTGTCTGTTTAGAAAGAGGCTCGGCCCTTCTCAATCCCTTTCACTCTCCGTAGACCCCTTACAGAAGCGGTACAAGTCTCCCAGTTGCCCCTTCGATTTCTTTTTCCCTTTGGAGAGATGATGCCCAGTGCAACCCAGAGGGGCTCCCTGTGGAGGCAGCTTTTCATTTGTCCCTATCCATCCACTCTCCAAAGAGAGACAGAATCCAGAATCCAGCTCATAGCTCTAATTCAGGGAGACTATGGGAGCCCATAGGTCCTCTTAGGCCCAAAGCCTCCACCCACCCTTCCGAAGAAAACAAGAAGAGTGCAGATGCAACCACTTTCTTGTTATTGTTATTATATCATTATTACAAATGCTAACTTCCTGCTAAGGCGACTTTTTCAATTTTTCCTGGAAAGAACTCTGCCACGGAGACCAGCATTTGGTACAAATATGAATATCCATCTCCTTTACGATGCAATATTGACTTATTATTTATACTAACTGATCTAAATGATTTAAATATGATTTTTAAAAGCACCAGCCACTGCATTAAACACTAAGCAAAATAAAAGCTACTGTCTTTTTCTTCCGTTTGCTTTGTGTAGGCGCTAAGGTCTTTCGGGACATTTTCTGTCCTCCCTTGTAGTATTTTCATTTTGCTCAAGTTTTTAAATTGTATAAATCTAACTTATTGACAATTTTGGCCCCGAGGATTCAGTCTGAAGGCAGAAATTCGAAAGAGAAAAAATAGGATTTTGTGAGAACAAATTCCATTTTAAAATTGACATTCACATTTTTTTTCTGCCTTTGCGTGAAAATCTATTTAAATCCTAATTCAATACGAGGTGACTTTGAGCTTGAAGCGATAGTCCTGAAACAGAAAGACCCACACACAGAGAAGGAGAGCTGCCTCTCCAACTTCGCTGAAGACTTACCAGCTCAGTAAGGAATTGCTTGTTTTTAGACTGGGTGTTTTCTTCGTGTATAAATAAAGATTATGAAAGGGCATTTGATGGGCATAAAATTCCTGATTAGATTGAACAGCCCTTCCTTGCTTGGGATTAGGAAAATTGGACAGTCGAATTCTGGGCAGCTCTCCTGGCCAAGATACAAGGCAACACAATGCTATAGCACCAAGCTGGCGTCAGGGCGACTACCGAGAACAGTGCAGCGGGCACTTTGTCCAGCCCTGGGCACATTTAGCTGTAACTCAGAATTTGATCACACACTGTGAAAAGGGAAATTTTGAGGTGCTAATCAGTGGCTGTTAGGTTTTGATCCGGATCTTAGCAACATGGAGGTAAAAGTTGTTGGGGTTTTCCCCCCCCTCCTTTGCTTTACTTAACACCTCATACACCCTCCCCAGCTTAAAAATAGCCACCCCTGTGGCAGGCAAGGTAATGTTTCAGTCTGCAGCTTCGCCACCGGGGTGCAGCAGCCAGAGCAGTGAGTGAGAGGCGCCAGGCTTTTAACCTGACAATGATGTTGTATTTGAACAGCTGCGTAAAGGTTTAAAAGGTCTGTCTCATTGCCACCGTGGAGTTTTTTAAAAGGGGTTATTGTTTGGGCGAGGGCACTGAGAGGGGACTAGCCAATCGGTTCCAAGGCCGAAAATAACGTTCAGTGCCTGTTTTCACCAGGTCAGGAGAAATTCCTTTAGGGAATGGGGGGACAAAGGACTTTGGGGGGGAAGTAAATTTTTTTTGTGAAGGAGCAACTAGGTCCCCCAGAACGCTGAGGAGCCTTAAGGAGCATCGAATCCCCCAAGAAATGTTCTGTTGAGGCGGAAACCAGATTTATCCGCAAGTTCAGTCTCTGGGCCTGAAATCCAAGGCCAGCCCATTCCTGGGTGAGTGTGGAAGAGAACACAGTTGTCTCTTTGGACTGAGAACTCGTTCACGGTCACAGTTTCCGGGCCTGTTTTACTTTCTTGACCGCCGGGGAAAGGACCCGGAAGGCCGAAGGACAGATCCCCCACACAGGCAGGGGCCCTGGTCCAGGGCAAGTCTTTGGAAATCAAGGTTAAAGCTCCCTGCTGCTGTCCTAAGGCCCCGGCTTCCGCAGGGCGGCTGGCCGCCTGCAACTAGAGAAGGAGGGAGGAAGTTGTTCAAGTTTCTCATAAAACTCTGAGTTTCCATGGCGGTGGTGGCAGCGGTTGCTCTTTAATGAGCTGGACCACAACCCCAGACCATATCCTCTTTATAAAACTCTCCCTCACCAGAGGAAACGGAAGACTAAGATTCTCCCATCTCGTTCTCCCTCTTGCCCAAACAAAACCTTGTCAAAGAATTTTAGGGATTGTCCAAAACTATAAAATTTAGCTTGTGACAAAAGTATAGCCTTTAATATTTGACGATTTGTGTTAAAACAAAAATTGACCTTCTTGGTTAGTAACGAAGGGAAGAAAATCAATAGTATAATTTTCAATAATTCATAAAGTGAACGCCATTATGCTAAATCTTAGCTATTAATCTTTTCCTTTACAAAGTCTCGATTGATTTGTTAATAAAATACCTTCCCGTTTGTGGCAACAGCGGGTATAACTCTTTAAAAACCTTCAGAAGCAAGAAAATTACCAAGTAGCCCAAGAATGTAGATGAGAATTTTATTGATCGCCCTGATTCTTCTTAATATGTATTAATAAATTCCATAACCTTTTGTACCTTGCACTTGTCAGAAACCAATGCTTTTACAAAATCCATAAAAGGAAAACATATTTTTCTTTGCAGAAGACTAAAATGACACCTTCCCTTTGCTCTCTCTTTGCTCTGGCCCGGTCTTCTAAAACTTGTGGAGTCCGAGGATCAGAGTTTTCTCCCTTTCTTTTGAAAAACAAATTTTTTTTTCTTTTACCCTTCCTCTCTGCCCTGTGTTATCAGGGAAAGGAAATCTCGGTTTCGCTGTCTCTGAGGGGGACGCTTCCATGGACAGGGAACGGCTGGCAAAGGATTATCTCCGAGCTAGAAGCTCCCAGCAGCCGGCCCCTCAAAGGTCAGGGTGTGGTTACTCTGAGAATCTAGGCTCCAGGAGCTCCTGGGCGCTGAGGGACCCCGAGTCCTGGCTGAAGGATAGAAGGAGAGGGTAACTACGGGCCGGAACCATCCGGATCTACCCAGCTGCGTGGCCTCTCGACCTTCGCGGCCTTTTTCGCTAGTGCTTACCGCGACACCTTGGTTGTATCTTGGCAGTGGAGAGTTCCCCCCCCCTTTGGACCCCTAGGGAAGAATGTTTCATAACCAGAGGAATCGGACTCACCTTCCCAGCTTCCCAATACTAAATTAACCAGCCCGCTCCCCTACCCCTTGCTCGGAACCGGCCCTCTTGGGCGCGTTCTGCTTGGGTGTGTGCAGGGAAAACGCTTCTGTGAGCAGGCGTCACCGCGCTCTGACTTCCCTCAGTGCGCGTGTCCTCCCGGAGGCCCCTCGGATCAAGCCTTTCCTTCCGCCGGCGGAGCCCGGTGACCGGGTGGGGGACTCGAGTGGGGGCACTCCGACCGGCCAAACAAGCCTCGGGAGGCCGGCTGGCTGGCCAGCAGCAGAGCTCTGGGCCGGTTGTTTCCAGCGCGCACTATCACTGGCGCTTAGTAGATGTCGCTGTTGTCCGTGCTTACGCGGCTGGCCGGCCTGGCTCTGGAACACGTGACCTACAAGGAGGCTGCGGCTCAAGGCCATTTTCAAATCTCATTGGCTTAGTTGTCATGTGGTCGGCAGAGGCATCCACAATTACACCGGGAATGTTTTCCTAGAGATGTCAGCCTACAAAGGACACAATCTCTCTTCTTCAAATTCCTCCCCAAAATGTCCTTTCCCAACAGCTCTCCTGCTGCTAATACTTTTTTAGTAGATTCCTTGATCAGTGCCTGCAGGAGTGACAGTTTTTATTCGAGCAGCGCCAGCATGTACATGCCACCACCTAGCGCAGACATGGGGACCTATGGAATGCAAACCTGTGGACTGCTCCCGTCTCTGGCCAAAAGAGAAGTGAACCACCAAAATATGGGTATGAATGTGCATCCTTATATACCTCAAGTAGACAGTTGGACAGACCCGAACAGATCTTGTCGAATAGAGCAACCTGTTACACAGCAAGTCCCCACTTGCTCATTCACCGCCAACATTAAAGAAGAATCCAATTGCTGCATGTATTCTGATAAACGCAACAAACTCATTTCTGCCGAGGTCCCTTCGTACCAGAGGCTGGTCCCCGAGTCCTGTCCCGTTGAGAACCCCGAGGTTCCTGTCCCCGGATATTTTAGACTGAGTCAGACCTACGCCACCGGGAAAACCCAAGAGTACAATAACAGCCCCGAAGGCAGCTCCACTGTCATGCTCCAGCTCAACCCTCGTGGCGCGGCCAAGCCGCAGCTCTCGGCTGCCCAGCTGCAGATGGAAAAGAAGATGAACGAAACCGCGAGCGGCCAGGAGCCCACCAAAGTCTCCCAAGTGGAAAGCCCTGAGGCCAAAGGCGGCCTTCCAGAAGAGAGGAGCTGCCTGGCTGAGGTCTCCGTATCCAGTCCCGAAGTGCAGGAGAAGGAAAGCAAAGGTCGGTATGAACAGAGTTGCCACCCCAATGGGGCGCGCAGTTCGGTAAATCCTCAGAAAGGGAGCGCTGGGGTACCCAAAGCGGAGCCCAGACAGCGGAGCCCAGCGCCCGACTCGGCAGGTGCTGCTCCACCCGGCTTTTAGAAGGGAGATATCAGCCTTGAGGCGGTCTCTGATTCTCTCCCGCTGCTCTGGCCCTCCCGGCCAGTCCTGGCCCCACGCAGATGGCGCCTGGGCAGAGGAAAGGCTTGCCGGGTTTATCTGTCCTGAGCCAGACCCGAAATGCAACAAAAGAGCTAAAAGGAGACCAGCGGCTGTAAACAGGGCTCCAGTGGCCCCCATTCTTTGGCTCAGATTTGCATCCCTAGTTTTGCCTTGCACCCAGGGATCATTTTAAGGTGGCCCAAGACATCGTGTTTGTGTTCAAGGGTTTACGCCCCGCATCCTGCGATCTAAGAGGGGGAGGAAATGGTTTGGCCGCTTGGTGCTTTGGTGGGGAAGCAGAGGGCTTCTTGCCTTTGCTGGACTGGTAACCTTGGCTTTGTCTGGGGAGAGTGCCGCAGGCTTTGCAACCTTATACAAAGAGGGCAAAAACGGAAGAGGGGGAGAGAGGATCTGCATCGCCCACTTAGGGCTGCAGGGACAAGGCAAAGAACCAGGGTTATGGGCTTCTAAAAAGGAATCTTGCCCACCCCCATCCCTGCACTCTGCCCCTCAGTGTCTATTGATGGGCCACAGAGTTATATTTCTGGGGAAATGCTTTTTGTGTGAGGGCAAAGAAATATTTTTAAATTGAGGGAATTCTGGGGTTCTGCAACAACGTCCAGGCAGGGTGGGGAAGGTATTCTTGTTTGTTTATCTCTTGAAATAGTCTGGCTCCCTATAAACCTGGCTGTGGAACTCCCTGTCTGCCCAGGAGAGGTGGATGAGAAGCGCCGACTTGGGGCCCTACAGCAGGGAGACTGGAAAGCTGTTTAAGCTGTGACTTCTATTCCTGTCCTGTCATGGGCTGACCACTTAGAGTGTTCCTGGGGAAATTCTGTAAACTTTACAATTATAATAATGTTTTGTGCAAGCCAGAAAGTTGTGGGAGAGAGAGAGAGAGAGAGAGAGAGAGAGAGAGAGAGAGAGAGAGAGAGAGAGAGAGAGAGAGAGAACCAACCAACCCCTGGTACAGAATTATCTTTCCATTGCATTACTAAGTATTTAGTTCTAATTTGGTATCAATTTAAAATCCCCTTCATGCCCCACTTTTGTGAGTTATGTTTAATACCAGCATTGTCCAAAGCAGCCTGCCTGCCTACCAGCAGGGTCATGGCCAAGGGTATATTTGAATGGACTGAGAGAAAAAAAAAATTCTTGATTTCTTTTCTTCTCCCTTTAATTTTGTTAGAGGAAATCAAGTCTGATACTCCAACCAGCAATTGGCTCACTGCAAAGAGTGGCAGGAAGAAGAGGTGCCCTTACACTAAGCACCAAACGCTGGAATTAGAAAAAGAGTTCTTGTTCAATATGTACCTCACCCGCGAGCGCCGCCTAGAGATCAGTAAGAGCGTTAACCTCACCGACAGGCAGGTCAAGATTTGGTTTCAAAACCGCCGAATGAAACTCAAGAAGATGAGCCGAGAGAATCGAATCCGAGAACTGACCGCCAACCTCACCTTTTCTTAGGTCTGAGGCCCACTGAGGCCAGGATCCGAGAGGGGGCACCGCGTTCCAGGCCCGAGTGCTGGAGGACTAGGAAGGTGGAAAGGAAACCTTCATTGCTCTTTGTTTTTTTTTTGTTTGTTTGTTTGTTTTTTGTTTTTTGTTTGTTTTGTTTTGTTCTGTTCTGTTTTCCTGCTAGAATGTGACTTTGGGGTCATTCTGTTCGTGCTGCAAGTGATCTGTATTCCTTATGAGTATATATATATATATATATATATATATATAAAAAACTTAGCACGTGTAATTTATTTTTTCATCGTAATGCAGGGTAACTATTACTGCGCATTTTCATTTGGATCTTAACTTATTGGAACTGTAGAACATCTATCCAACCATCCACCCACCTATCCAAGAAACAATGTGACTTTCCCACATTTTTCCTCATATGAAAGTTCTCTGTGTGTGGTTAGCCCATGAACTCATGTCAGTTTGAAAACATCCAGTACTTTAAAAATTACCTATATATATATATATATATATTTCAAAAGAGTAAGAAACCCACAAGCTTGGGGGGAGGGGACTTTTAAAAGCACATTACAATGTATCTTTTCACAAATGAACTTAGCAATTGTCCTTGGAGAAATGGGGTATTGATGACTTATGCCTTGTAGCCTTTCCCTTGTGGTGCATCTGTGGTTTGGTAGAAGTACAACAGCAACCTGTGCTTTCTGTGCATGTTCTGATCGCATGTATAATGCAATAAACTCTGGAAATGAGTTTGTTCCCTCTGCTTTCTGAAATGGAAATACATTATGGTGGAGAGGAAAGCCTTTGGGAAGGGCCTTTTCTGACTAAATTGCCTGTTTGGGGCAGTTGGGTAGGGGAGTGGGGGTGTACAGAAGAAAGGAGATAGGAGGAGGAAAGCTAGAGAAGGGTACCTAGGGTGCTAGAATGTGGCGATGATGTGGTGAGAAGGGTGGTGATTCGGCCTGGGAGTCTTCATAACTGGAAAGAGTGTCCTTTGTGTCATCCCCCCCCAATCCTGTTAATATAATTGCACCTCAATGGGACGAGCTTCCCCCTAGCCTGAGCCTGGTAAGCTTGGGCTGGTTTTTACCTTCAGTTCCCCATTTGTGTGTTTTTTTTTTTCTCTTTGGTTTTTGGTCATGTTATTTTTAATGCTTTCAGTGAGCTCTTGGTGACTTCTGGCTGGGGAGTCTGCCATCAGGGGCTAGGTTGGAACTAGTAATGCCCACCTGGAACCTGCCCAGCCCAAGCGACAGCTTAGCATGGATCTAATTGTGCCCCCCCCCCCTCATTCCTACCCATCCCAAGCTCAACACAACCCCGGGCCAAGTTGGGTGAGTCCTCTCAGCTTACTTTACCTTGGTTCCTTTCTGAAAGGGATTTATGTTCAGCCATTACTTTTCAGTGGCCCACATGATTTTTTTTTTTAAGGAAAAAAAAGGGAAATATACTCCTCAGTCAAATATCTCTCACTATTATTACAAAATGCTCCTTGCAGCCACTGTAGCGGAACAGTCAGGTGACTGAAAAAGGATTTGCAAGTGAACATGACTGCCCAACAAGTCCAATGGTCCTTTTACATACATAGATTGGAAAATTCAAGCCAGCTTCTGCAGAATCCGCACCACTGAGCCCAGATCCACCTAGTCCTGCCAGGGAAAGGGGAAGAGGTTCTTATGGGAAGAGGCGACCGAGTTCGTTGCCCCAGGTCCGGCCTATGGTTTTCAACCCATCTTCAAAGACCCATCATAAAACAGGTTTGTTTTTCTTTTTCCCTTTCTTTCTTTCTTTCTTTCTCTCTCTCTTCTTTCTCTCTCTCTCTCTCTCTCTCTCTCTCTCTCTCTCTCTCTCTCTCTCTTTCTTTCTTTCTTTCTAAACACAGGCCCTTTTCCTCCCAAAGAACAACCCACGTAGTCTCTCCGAACTTCAGAGCCCCCATTCAAACATTCTTTGGGATGCTCAGTGTTTATTGTCTTAAACTTCCTTTCCCCAAACCCCAAATCCTCCCAAGTTTCAAGACAGATCCCTTTGGGGGCTTGTTTCCTGGGGCCGGAAGAGAGGAGTGTCTGACTCAATACTAGCTTGAGAGGACTGGAATAAATTTGCCCCTGATTTACCTTGGATGGGCAAAATCAGTAGGGTTATATTAACCTCTACATTTCTCCCAGCAATGTGGGGGAGCGCCATTAGTTTCTGGTGGAGGGAAACCTGTGCTACAGGAAAAGGGCAGGCCCCTGAAACAAAATCAGTAAGCCATTCGCAGAGGCAATCAATCAGGCCCTAAGTAGCCATTTACCCCCTTTCTTTCCGGGGCTGGAGGTGGGCTGGGAGCCCTCCAAGGGTGCTCTGGGCAACTTGAAGAGCTAGGAATATGCCCTCTCAATCGCCACCGGCATGCGGCTTTTGTCTCAGCTCCCAGCCAGGCTTTGTACCATGGATTTGGGAGTGACAATGGGCATTTCTCTCAGATTCAAGGCTGCCCGGCCTTACCTCTAAAGGCTAGGGGGGGAAATTGGGAAGGGAGTGGCCCAAAGACCTGTTCTTTCGTCTGGGTTTTGAAGACATCTTCAGAATCCGTTTGCAGGCCTCTCAGTGTGAAAGGCACGCAGCGGCCCTGCCCACGAAGATGCGGTTCCTGCCGGCCTCACCGAGGCAGGGCTAATTTGGTCAGTGAGAGCTGACCTCGCTTGCATTCGAGTTTTCCCCTCTGAGGCATGTTTTTCTTCCAGGGCCAATCCAGAAGGCCGGAAAATGATGATGCACCATGTGGGATTCCAATGTTCACCGCCCATCCGAGGGCAGAGAGAAGCCCCTCGGAAGCCATCCCTGCAGAGGCTGAGCTAGCTGGTCCAGGCCCGGGAGTCTTGTTGCCCCAGCTCACCCCTTGGGCCTCGAACATGTGCCTAACCTCACTTTGAGGGTGTATGTGTGGCTGCCCGGGGAGTGTGTGAGTGTGGTAGAGGGAGGGGGGCCTTCGAGCTGCTCCATCCGTCCGTTTTATTAGGGACACATTAATCTATAATCAAATACACCTCATAAAATTTTTATTGAAAGGCATAATATCATTACAGAGGTCTTCCACCTGTTTTAAACAACACGACAAGCTGTGAGAGAGCGTGTGTGGGTACGTGTGGGGAGGGGTGGGTTTAGGTAAGAAAAGAGGCGAAGGCAGAACAACTCCCCTTGGGCGCCAGGGGGCCGCCCTTAAAGGCCTGCCTGCCTGGGGTAGTACCGGGCCGGCAGCCTCGGTCTGCTCCAGGCTCCGGGTAAGCGCCTAGGTGTGCCACAGAAGCCACAGAAGCCCGATCCAGGGCTCAGAGCCCAGGAGTCAGGGAGCCAGGGCCGGGGTGGAGATTGCAGGACCCAGAGCAAGAAGAGATGAACAAATAGTCCCCAGCGCCTCCTGCGGCCGCAGTTAGGCCTGTGGTCGCCGCCGCCACCCGGGCGGGCTGGGCCGGGCCAGGCCGAGCTGGCGCGTGGTCCCGGGCCCGACAGCTCTAATTGCAGCGCTCCTGTTGATGATGATTTTTTTTTTTTTTTTAAATCACAGCAGCCCCCAGTTTAGCGGACTGATTTACTCCGGGTATTGGTAAATATGATCACGTGGGCCGCGCGACCAATGGTGGTGGCTGCAGCCTGCGAACTAGTCGGCGGCTCGGGCGCCGGCGAAGAGCGGCTCGGCGGCGGGCAGTGTAACCTTGGGTGGGAGCGCGCGGCGCCTCAACATGTCGTCCAGTGGCACCCTCAGCAACTACTACGTGGACTCGCTCATAGGCCATGAGGGCGACGAGGTGTTCGCCGCGCGCTTCGGGCCACCAGGGCCGGGGACACAGGGCCGGCCCGCAGGTGTGGCCGATGGCCCGACCGCCGCCGCCGAGTTCGCCTCGTGTAGTTTTGCCCCCAAATCGACCGTGTTCTCCGCCTCGTGGTCCGCGGTGGCCGCCCAGCCCCCGGCGGCGGCGACGATGAGCGGCCTGTACCACCCGTACGTGTCCCCGCCACCCCTGGCCACCGCCGAGCCGGGCCGCTACGTGCGCTCCTGGATGGAGCCCCTGCCCGGCTTCCCCGGAGGCTCGGGTGGTGGCGGTGGCACTGGTGGTGGCGGTGGCGGAGGCCCGGGTCCCGTTCCCAGCCCCGGCGCTCCATCCAACGGGCGCCACTACGGGATTAAGCCTGAAACCGGAGCGGCCCCGGCCTCCGCCGCAGCCTCCACCTCCTCCTCCACCTCCTCGTCCTCCTCCTCCAAACGGACTGAGTGCTCCGCGGTCCGCGAGTCCCAGGGGAGCGGCGGCCCAGAATTCCCGTGCAACTCGTTCCTGCGGGACAAGGCGGCAGCGGGAGGGAACGGGCCCGGGGTGGGGATCGGGGCCGGGCCTGGGGCGGGAGGCTCGTCCGAGCCCTCAGCTTGCAGCGATCACCCGAGCCCGGGCTGCCCGCTGAAGGAGGAGGAGAAGCAGCCGCCGCAGCCGCCGCAGCAGCAACTTGACCCAAGTAAGTGCAAAAGAAATTGCCCCCTGATTTATTGCTGAAACCTGTAAGGCTCGAATGTGCAAAACTGATAGTTTTACTAACCTATAAAAACGTCTAGACGCCTACCCAAGCCTAGGCGAGCAACACGCATCCATAAAAAAGCTTCCCATAACCACCTACCTTGGGCGCGCGGTTTGTACGGTAAACAGAGCGCGGGCATTAAGGCTTTTTATGATAATTCCCCCAAGTTGTGAAAAGCGTCCATCCTTGGTGAAATTAATTTAACGACCTCTCTTCTCCACCCTGTCGTCTCTCCCTGCCTCCCCTCCGCCCCTCGCTCCCTGTCTGCAACCCCCCCCTTCCTAGACAACCCCGCAGCGAACTGGATCCACGCTCGTTCCACCCGGAAAAAGCGCTGTCCCTACACCAAATACCAGACGCTAGAGCTGGAGAAGGAATTCCTCTTCAACATGTACCTCACCCGGGACCGGCGCTATGAGGTGGCCAGGATTCTGAACCTTACAGAGAGACAAGTCAAAATCTGGTTCCAGAACCGTAGGATGAAAATGAAAAAGTTGAGCAAGGAGAAATGCCCCAAAGGAGACTGACCAGCCGGGGCCCCGGCCTGAAGTGCTCAGAGGCAGCCGGTTTTGGTTTTTTGTTATTTTTCCCCCCTCTGTGGGTACTTGATTCAGAAACTCTCCAGCAACTCGGACTTTTTTCTTCTTTTTTAGGTAGAAGTGACTGTGTGGTTGGTCTCTGTGAGTTATTTGGGGGACACTGTATTTGCTCGCATATGTATTGGAGAAACCAAGTGGCTTTGGGGTGTTGTCTTATTCTGCTCCCTCCCTTTCCTACTCTGTTGGTTCCTTAGGAAATGCTATATTTTGTGAGTGCACGCAGGCTTAATGAAGCCCTCTCCTGTGTAAATGTCTCTCATGTTTCTGAAAAGTGCTGTAGTTTAGTCTCACCCCATCCAGCTTCCCAAACAGGGCCAACTATCCAATTCCGAGAATCTGAAGGCAGAGGGAGATTATGGACACCCCCGCTGCTCTCCCAGCCCAATCTCAAACCAGCTGCTCACCGCAGGAAAGCCCCTTTCCTCAGGGAGCCCACGGGCTGACTTCCAGTGAGGCCTACCCAGAAATCCTGGGCCCTGGGGCGCTGCGGGGTGCGGGGAAAGCTTAGCCCTCGAGCCCAGGAAGAGCTGCTCTCTCCGGGAGGTCTGGGCTCCCTTGGGCGGCCTGGGGTGGTGGCCCTTCATGTTCCTGCCTGAGGACCAGTTGTAAATGTTACCGCTTCCATCAAATAAATGCTGATCTGAGCAAATGGAGCCCAGCCACTGGCCCTGAACGTTGTGTGACTGCTCTCTGTGTCTTTGCAAAATAACATGACCATCAGACTGCCCCATCCCCAAGAAGGGACACTTTGCTAAAAGTTGGAGGCCCTAGCAACTGAAGGGTCTCTGAGGTACCTTGGAGTTTCCTTTTGTGTACACACACCTGGCTGAAGAGAACAATTTTGGAAGATGTCTTGGCGCTTCCCCTATCCTGTTGCCAGGGCCACAATGAACTCCCAGCCTTAGGCCCTGAATGAGTCTCCACTGGCGCCAGGAACCAGGCACCAGTGCTAAGACTTTGACACACCACACGGCTGGCCTACTTCTCTATCCTGAAGACCCAGACGCCAATCCCCATCTCCAAACAAGGGAAAGGACAAGTCTGCTCGGTGGAGTAACTCCCCCAGGCCGGCCAGGCTGGCTGGCTCCTGGAGGTCCCAGCCGGTTAAGCAGTGAGCATCTGCCCCTCCCTGCTACAGCCCCAAAGTGACCTTAGGGATCCAAATGGTCAAGACACTGCCTCCTCCCCAGAGCCTCATCCTGCCACCCCCTTCCCTCCACCCAGCCTCTATGTATGTTTAGGCCCCAGCTTGGCCCTCTGAGGCTGCATTGAGAGGCTAAAATGAAGGTCATTGTGAGGGTTCAGGCGAATCACTGCCATTGCAAGCCCTAGAGGAGGCCACGGCGCCGGGCAGCCTGGGTTGGGCGGAAGGCGGGGGCGATGGCAGAGATGTTGGGGATCCTGTTGAAAGAGGGGGACTCCAAGGAAAAGAAGATGGGGGCTGGGAGGGAAAGCCAAGGCCCAGATCCGGCTGAAGGTGCTGCATCCCCCGCCCCTTAGACCAGGCGGATACCTACAGCTCTTTGAAAACAGGAAGAGCCAAGGTGTCATAAAGCCATCGAGCCGGCGAGACGTCTGGAGGTAATGAGTTTACGACAGGCCAGGCGCTTCGCTTTGAAACCATCTCATTTTGATGTTTGTGGGAGGAAAGGAAAAATGCAGACAAAACTGGGTCTTAAAATCTGGACAATAAAATATAAACAAGACTTGAACCAAGAAGGCAGGGACTAGGAAGCCCCCACAGTGAGGTGTGAGCATCCAGGAAAAAAAAAAAAAAAAAAAAAAGAGAGAGAGAGGTGATATATTTCTGATTTTTCTTTTTAAATGGGGCAAACTTTAGAGGTAGCGGTAGCCTATGGCCGGTGGCTCTTCGATATTTCGACTGTGGCCATGATCTATCTCGTTCTTTTAAGAAGAAAAATAAGACAATAATGATACTACCCCTCTCTATTACTTGACCTATTACTTGAGATGGTGAACGAGGCCAGTGATCTTGGGCCATTTACTTAAGCAAGCATCTCCTAGAAGTATGTCTTGTGGGGAAAGAGGGTGTTACATCTTCCCTGGCACTCCACTCCAAATTCCCCGCAAAAATATGGGCACTGTTCACTTATTACAGATATAGTCATTACAGCTAAATTGGCCGAAAATATTTCTGAAAATAAGAGAGATAGATTAACTTAGCTAGAAACACCGATTTGGCAATATTTTCTTTTTTAAAAAGTCAAATAAACCGTTTATCCAATTTGGTTTAGTATGTCACTTATACAATATTAAAATTCTCATTCAGTGTCTGGAGAAACCTGAATAAACATAAGCCCAATAGGGGCTTTCCAGACAGGCACACAGGATGCTGCAAAAAGCTTATTTTAATTTGGCTTTAATCCACCCCAAATTATTCAGTTTAATGAACTTAAAAATTAAGATTAGAAAGTTGAATTAGGAAATATACATCACTTAATGTTGAGAGTGATATTCTTTAAGAAAAACAACATTTGGCTTCTAGAAAAAAATTTAGCTGTCAAAGTGCCTGGTTTCTTTGGGAAAAAAAGTCTCATCAATTAATATGTTTTAAGTTTTGATTTGTGTTAAACATAACCTGTCCTATAATTGTGTGTAAAAAGCACAGCTGGGAGATAACAAAATTGGGGACTTGCGGTGTCTGGCAAAGAACTGACTGGAAGCTTTTGGCAAACACAGGGCTTACAAGTTCCTGTGAGCCCAAATGAGAATTTCCTCTGCATTCAGGAGCCCACGTTTGCTGCAACTGACTTGTTGACAGTCAAGGAGATGAAGCATTATTAGTGTCAGCAGTCCAAGCCCAAGTCAAACTGAAGAATTAAGATTAGATTGAATTGGTTTGAGGCGAATGAAAGGGAAATCAAACTCGGTTAGCTCGCGCGGCGTTTTCCCACTAGAGGGCGCCGTTGCTCCACTTTCTGATCTCGTAAAGCTAGAGTTGCGGTGGAGGAAGGTTTTGATTAAAATTATTTACAATCTTACTTTTAATCTTAAATTAGGATAAATTTAACAAAAATAAACAACGTGGGCTATTAAATTTTCAAGCCGTGCTTGTCAGACATAAAATTTTGGCTCACTCAGCATTTCAGACATTCTGGACTGTTGTGCAGAAACTATAAAACGTTAAGTTAATACATTCCATTAAAACAGAAATGAGTAAAAGCGCAGATATGTACGAAGTTAACTGCGCTCTTCTTCTTTTTTCGGATAACAAACGGAATACTTAAATAAAATTTGGAAAATACCCACATTATTTTGTCACCAGGGGAAATGTGGTGTAATTTTTATTTTTACTTTTAAATTGGGCCTGAATATGTAGAAACCGTGGTGTGTAGAAGAGTGATGTGTTCATGGACAATCTCCAGAATACATGGAGTTTTTAAAAAAGTGTCGTGTCTTAATGAGATATGAGTTCTCGATTTTGGTATTTTGCCCCATTTCATTTCCAAATCCGTTCATTTATTCAATGTTCAAATATACCCACGTTTCAATGAACACTCATGCTAAACAGTGGAATAAAAGAGCACAATTACCAAGTTTAGCTCCAAGACTTTATTGAAAAAAATCTTTTAATTGGGTATTTGCAGGACTGAAGTTCAAATCCTTAATAGCCAGAATCAGTTGTTACTCTTCGCATTTGAAAGATACTTGGGGGAACCAAAACAAAACAATAAAACAGCCTTGCCCTTAACAAGCCTCCCATACCCTCTAACAGGAATTTTAATAACACATGCCTTTAGCAGATTCACCAGTAATGTTTACCTCCACCACGCTCAGCCATTCTTTGTGAAATAACTGAGTCGGACATAACTAGCGAATTTGCCTTTCTATGTCGACCTTATTTATAAGAACGAGATTCAATCCACTCGGACTGACCTCGGGATCCTGTCCACATGGGCTGAACAAACCCACGAGGTATGGAAGGTAGCTGCAATCTCTGCCTGCTGCATCTTTGCGTCCGTCTGGGGTTTTGGCATTGGTATTTGGCCGTGGAAAGTCAGCGCGGTGTGATTTAGTGTAAGCCCGCGTCTTTGGCGACCTGGGGTGTATCTTCAAGGTCTGTTCTCAAGACCCAAGGACCTGTGATGCCCTGCAGACACCGATTATCCCAAAGGAGAAAGTGTTCAGCACCTAAAGCGAGAGGAAGGAAGGGAGTGAAGGATGGGAAGACTGAGAAGGAGGGAGGGGAGGGAGCAAATTGTATGAGAGAGAATGCATTTATTGGATATTCAAACGAGAGAAAAGAAAAAGATGAAAGCATGCGGGGGGGGGGCAGTTGGTGGTGTGGAGCCAGGCAGCTTTGCACAGCTGCCCCAATCCGGACATTGCCCATTCCCGAAAATGCCAAGCCTGGACTTCCAGAGTCTTCTGCTTGCCTTCCTTATCACTCACAAACCAGACGCTCGTTCGAAAGCTTTCTCTCTATTTTCTCTTGGGAAAATCAAGTTTACGCTAAGGCCTGCACCCAGTCGCCGTAGTTATTTTATGGATTTAGTGTGTGAGCTAAAGTCGTTAGCAGAGGACAGGGCCTGCCTGCAGCTGCCTGGAACCAGCACGATCCGAATGCCGGCTGGGGGACTCGAGTGCCTGCCCTCACCCCGACCCGTGCTCCACCCGGGGCCACAGCCAGCCCAAGTGCGCTGGCGCCTGGTTTGGACCCCCAGAGCCTTGCGCCCTGCCCTAGGAAACGCTTCCTTCCCACCGGGAACGCGCCTGTCGCTCTTCCATTCACTCCCCTCCCCGCATTCTCCAGCCTTCCCCCCACCCTGCGCCCGACACTGACGTCTATCAAGGGTGAAATGATGGAAACTATATTCATGGGCATGATTTCCATTAAGTATCAATTAACCTGGGAGCCTCGGCCAGGCATGCAGTGCGTCAAGGGTAAATGTACATCTCATTTCCACCACTCTGCCTGGCTGGAAAAAGCAGGACTCTGATCCGCTCTGATAAGGCCAGGGTCTGGAGGCCCGGATCTTGCCCTTTCACCAAAACCGCGGGGACAGGCCCAAACGAACGCAAGGACCAATCAAGCCGTCCAGCTCGTTCAGAAATGCAGAAAGGCCACGGCCAGCCTCCACTGGGCAGTTCCAGGAGCTGTGGGGAGCCTCCTGGGAGTGACCTCCCCGGCTGCCCCAAGGCTAAGGCTTGGCCGCGCCCCCTCCCTCTCAGTGTCTGCGGGCCCGGGGCCCCGGGAGCCCTTGGCAGTGCGGCTTTATGGGCCCCCTTTAAGGCTGGCGGAGGCATCCCGGGGCCGGCGTGAGGCGTCCCGTCCGGCGCAGGGGGCCGCTTCGCCGCCGCCCGGATCCCTCCGCCGCGCGGTTATCTGGCCCCCATCTCCCTCCCCGTCCTCGCCCTCGCAGTGGCGGGGTGCGAAAATGCCCCGGCGGCGCGCACCGGGGCGGCAGCCTCGGCGGCGGCGGCGGCGGCGGCGGCGGCAGCGCTGGGAGGGGGCGGCGGGGGGGCCGAGGTGAGAGGTGGCACGGGGCGGAGGGTGTGTTTTCTAATTGCGTTTCCCTGCAGAGCGGGGGCTCGGGCAGCCGAGCCCAAGCCGTCTCCCCGCGGGCCGCGCGCGCACTCTTTTCCTCGCCCCCGGTGCGCTAGGGCCGCCTGGTGCCTGAGAGGAAACTGGAGGCCGCGGGGCAGGTCACTGGGGGCGGCGGCGATTATATTGCGGCCCAGCAGGCGCGCGCCGGGAGAGGCCCGGAGGGCGGCGGCGGCGGCGGCGCGCGGGGGCGGGAGAGGCCGCGCGGCCCGCGCGGGAGGCGGCGCGAGGCCGAGGCCGAGGCCGTGGCGACGCGACAGCCCGGCATGAGCGCCCGGCGGCCGGACGGCCGGGCCTGAAGGGGAAGCGCGCGCCGGGCGGCCGGGCGAACGGGCGGGCGGCGACGAGGCCCCGGCGGCCCCCGCGGCGCGAGTAGCCGCCCCAGAGGCCCCCGCGGCAGCGCGGCCGAGCCGAGGCGCGCCCTTCACCGGCTCCGCGCCGCCCGCCCGCCCGCCCGACCGCGCGCGGCCGCCGCCCCGATGAGCTCGTACTTCGTGAACCCGCTGTACTCCAAGTACAAGGCGGCGGCGGCGGCGGCGGCTGCTGCGGCCGCGGCGGGCGAGGCCATCAATCCCACTTACTACGACTGTCATTTCGCGCCCGAGGTCAGCGGCCGCCACGCCGCCGCCCTGCAGCTCTATGGCAACAGCGCGGCCGGCTTCCCGCACGCGCCCCCGCAGGCGCACGCGCACCCGCACCCGTCGCCGCCGCCCGGCTGCGGCGGAGGGGGCGGCCCGCGCCCGGCCCAGGACTACTTCCACGCCGGCGCGGGCAGCCCGGCCGCTGCCTACCAGGCCGCCCCACCTCCTCCTCCGCACCCTCCGCCTCCGCCGCCGCCTCCCCCCTGCGGCGGGATTGCCTGTCACGGGGAACCCGCGAAGTTTTACGGATACGATAACTTACAGAGACAGCCGATTTTTACGACCCAGCAAGAGGCCGAGCTGGTACAATATCCTGACTGTAAATCGTCCAGTGGTAATATTGGCGAGGACCCAGACCACTTAAATCAGAGCTCGTCTCCTTCTCAAATGTTTCCCTGGATGAGACCGCAAGGTTGGGATGCACTTTTTTTTCTTTTCTTTTCTTTTTTTTTTTTTTTAAGGAGGGGAGAAATCTGCTTTCGTCTCACGTTCTAGCTTTAAAACTCCCCTGTCCTTCCCCTCTTCCCCTTCCTTTTCCTTCTTGTGTAGCCACTGTGGCTCTTGACATAAACTAATACCGACTTAAAAAAAAAAAAAAGTATGTAAAGATGATGGGCACAGAATAATTGAGAAAGACCTTGCCTCTGCTTCTCTTACCTGCACACGCTATGTCTGTATCAGAATTAAAGACCACTGTGTATTACATCTAAACCCGTTCCAAAAACTTCCAACATCATTTAGCGACATCAACCATTAAAAAACAAACCATGTTGATTTTCCTCCTTTTCTTTTTTCTTCCTTTCTTTTTTCTTTTTCTTTTCTTTTTTTTTCATCAGCAGCTCCTGGTAGACGGAGAGGAAGACAAACCTACAGCCGATTCCAAACCCTAGAGCTGGAAAAGGAGTTCCTTTTTAACCCCTATCTGACCAGGAAGAGAAGAATCGAGGTTTCGCATACCCTGGCCCTCACGGAGAGACAGGTAAAAATCTGGTTCCAGAACAGGAGAATGAAATGGAAAAAGGAAAACAACAAGGACAAGTTTCCAGTGTCGAGGCCAGAGGCAAAGGACGGAGAACCCAAAAAGGAAGCCCAGGAGTTGGAGGAAGATGGAGCCGAAGGCCCTACAAATTGACTTCAAAACTTTAAAATTTTTACCGCAGACTATTAAGACTAATGACCAGCATATGCTGGTGGATACCCCCCCCCTTGTTTTCAGGAAAGGACTTTACCTGTGTTTCAAGCTACCTTAATGTCACTGCTCTTGAGGTTTCTGCGCTTTGAAAGGGATTTGGGCGATTTTAAAAAATGGTTTGTAGTATCGAATAGAAGCAGCCTTTGAGCTGCCCTACAGAAGGGTAATTTGATACCGACTTGTAGCTATATTTTTATAATGGTAGTTTTTAATGTCTGAACTGGTGATTTGCCTCAACAACATAAACTTCCTAGCAATCAGCACTAAATGATTGAATATAAAATGCTTTATTAATCAAACAAGTGCACTTGAACATTTTAAATCTTTATGGTGAGTAAATGAGTAAATTAAAAGAAGTCTATTCATAATTTTTAAAAAAAACTATGCCTGCAGAATATTTACTTTATATTTGATTAAATGGATTATTTATATTTTTCTTTCTGCTTTTGTAACGATTGTTCAGGTGTCTTGTAGTTTACTTCCAGAATGTTTCTTTGAGCATTTTGTAAATGTCTGTCAGGGAAGAGTCTGGGCCAAATATTGGAAAAGCACATTAACTGAAGAGTGCAATGTATCCTCCAGGCTCTGGGTTTCCTTAAACTTAGGAGAGTGTTGTGCCAGTGACTAGAGTTTAAGGATAATGTCAAAATCGACATTTAGCCCTGTTTCTATAGTCCACACAAATTATGGCAATTTGAATAATCTAGAGAATTAATACTTGAAAACTAATTGCAACATTTTCATTAACTTTTCACTCTGGCAAGTGGCCTTGCTTTCATTATGAACTCTGCTTGTAATTGCCTGGGATTTCTAGATCTCTATGCTCTGTGTTTCTGCGTTTTCAAATAGGTGCCATATTTATTTGTATTCTCTTTGCACTGCTTGCATGCTACTTCTAAGTCAGCTTGCTACATTCATCTCAGATATCGGTTGGTACGTCCGATCCTCTGCGGTTCTTCAGGAAAGCCACGACTTTACCTATTTGAAACAAGCCCTGAGTTAAATGCAGAAACTCCGAGTGTAAACAACCGCCCCAGAGTATAGCTCTTTAATAAAGAAATGTACCTCCTTAAAGAACAGAGTTAATAACTTTGAGCGCGGAAAACACCATCTCCTTGACATTGTCACAAACAATGATCAGGGCTCACATGAAAGCAGTGACTTGCTCAAGCCTTCTATTTGATAAGGGGGTGTGGCTTATACACCCAGGCTGTTCAAGACGATGATGATGATGATAATAGTAATAATAAGTGATGGTCTGGGGCTTCCTTCCAGAGTAGGCTGGACATCCATGCATTAAATAATCCTGGTACGATACTATGACAGCTTTGAACTTCAAAATGATTCGTCAAGTCATAGGCCTGCTGACCCAGAGTCCGGGTTACACCACAGCTTAATCCCATAGAGTCCTAGTTGAAGCTGGCGTTTGGCATCTATTATTAACAAGATATCCATTTCCCATTTGGGACTGCTCATGCAGCTGCCTTTTTATACAGGGGGGAGGGAGGGAGAGAAAAGAGGGGAAGGAAAAGGGAAATTCAAGTAAAGTCTCATTTCTCACTGAAAAATGAAAACACCTTAAAGTCCATCAACATTGAGAACTGGCTGCTTTTTTGTTAGACTCATTTACCTTTAAAGATGTGGGTTTTGTTTTATTGTTAATTTCCAGGGTAGTTTATATTGCATGGGTAAGAAAAGAAGATTCTTTAGTTTGGGGCCAGGGTCACTGCCAGGTGCTGGTGGATCAAAGGGTTGGTACTGCCTGGGTTATAGGCAAATCCCCACCTGGCCCTCTACCCAAGGGAGAGACTGGCTGTGACATTTGCTAACCTAAGCCCGGAAAGATGATTTAAGTCAGGAGTGGCCAAGGCTTAAACATTTGGGCAGAATTGACAGCTGCAAAGGCCAGTGCTGGATTTGGGGACATTCTGCTCTTGTGTACTGCATGAATCTATGGTGGCTTGAACAGAGCAAGGGTGCCTCAGACTGAGAGCCTGACTGGAAAACAGCCTTAGGCACAGACTACCTGAAAACCAGTGCTGTCTAAACTCTACTTGCTTTGATTTAAGGAACAGTTTAAAATTTGCTATCTCTGGGGCTGGAGAGATGGCTCAGCAGTTATTAGCATTTGCTTTTGCAGAAGACCAGGGTTCAATTCTCTGCATCCACGTGGTGACTCACAACCATCTATAATCCCTGGAACTGGGAATCCAATGTGGTACACATATATACATGCTGGCATATATATATATATATACATATATATATATTAAAATTTGTTATCTTCAACTCAAGAATGCTCCCCTAAATACCACTCTTCAAACTGGAATTTGACAAGATTAGGTTAGGAAAGGGACCTACTACGTGGAACGAGTGGGGGTGGAAGTCAAGTATGGAAAATAAGGTAAAAATACTACATCTTTGACATTCCGGCAGTCTATACTGCTCTAGTAATGTACTTTTTGGGACACACTGGCTCCCTAAACCATGGATCCCAGCTCACACGTACAAACTATTGCAATGACTGAAGTTTTGAGATTATAAATTTGTACATAGGCATAGCTTCACACATAAAGTGTTGGTAATAAATATAGATGCTTCCCTTCTGCAGCTAGGAAAGAACACATATCTGTCTTCAATGGAGACCTTGAGGAATCCCTCCCTGCACACACACGCCTCTCTTCCTCTTGTCACTTGGCTCTCTTGCTGTGGTTAGACCTCCCCACCCCATGATGATGTCGCTTTAGAGGGACTAGCGGTGGGGAGTGCCGCGAGGTGCTTTTCTAATTGGCTCAGATCTGTAAACAGAGAAGCACTGCCTCGAGAAACTAAGGGGTGTTTGGGTTTGGGTTTTTTCTGCATGAATTTACATAAACCTTCCGAGATCCTTTTGCAAACCCAGGCGGAGCTTTTCTGCCCTGAAAGGAGATTTAGAGAATGCTATAAAGAGAGTAGGGAAAAATCAAGGCCCCCCAATATTAACACTGACTAAAAGAGAAAAGCCCTCTAAGTGACTAGACTATGTAAGAGCCAGAAACACAAAAAGAAGGTGTGGTTCTTACTCCTTTTTAAAGAAAAGTCAGTTTAAGGATACCATTTTGTAAGGCCCACAACACATTGTTTGCCTCTGCATAGCAGAGGAACAGTGCAACATGGCTGCCTTTTCTGTGCAGTCCCTTCCCTCATTCTCCAAGCTACAAAGGCAGTGATGAAGTCTACTTTTATTTGGGCAGAGGGGAGACGATGCAGAGGCAAATAAGAGTAATTTCTAGAATGTTTTTAGAACTGAACAATCTCTTTACCCTCCATGTGTATTAGCAATATAAAAATGTTCTAAACCAGGGAAGGAACACCAGCATGCCCATTTACTTGTGTAATAACATATTGTTTAATTCAGTGAATAAGATTTCACATCCAGCGTCTGTCCTCCATGTCTGTGGTGGTTGCTGAATCCTCCGGAATGGCTAGAGTTGGAAAGGGGAATAGAGAAAACAGTTTAATGGACAACACATTTTAATGGCCCAGCAAAATGAAGGCCCACTGGCCTTTTCAAGAAATAAGACTTTTGCTGACAGATGGTGGCAGAAGCCCTTTAATTAAAATTGTTCAAGGTCATCAGAACTTTCTCTTGGGATACAAATAGCCGGCACAAAAGGATGCTGTGTATTTCCTACTTAAATAAGTTCATGCCCACTAGATACTTAGTGGGTGTGAAGATGTTTCTGGCAAAGGACTTATACTCAGAAACGTCTTGCTAGAATGCTCTGAAAAGACTGAACAAGCTAGTGACCCCTTTCAGGCAGGCATTGGCAGCTGGCTGGCAGTGCCCACGAGGGGAATGTTGGAGGTCAGCCGAGGACACTGACTTTGAGGTGGAGTTCACCGGAGAGGTTCCCACTGACAAAGCAAAGGAAACGTGATTCCAACTCTTAAGGGAAAAAAATTCTAGAGTGTTCTTTTCCTGAACAGATAAAGCCCCTCACCTCTCCAGAAAGGCACTAAGCATTTTTCAGTGGTCAAACACGGGGGGAAGGGGGCTGAAGTAAGAGCACAGAGGACTGGAATCACATTCCACAAAAGTCTTTAGGTCTTAGGACCTTAAGTGACTGCTTGAGGGGTAGGGTGCTCGTTCTCATGGTGATAGATAAAAACTCAAAATGGCATTTTTGGAGAGGTAGACAAGTATCTAGAAATATTTATGGCTTTTGGGATGGGCGATTGATCTCCCACCGCAAAAACCCCCAGAAGGCTGGAGGGGACCAGTTTAGGCTGGAGTCAAGTGCGAAAAGAGCTAGTGATTTCTTGACCTGGGCAGCCGGATTTTCTGGACAAGATTTGGGGTGTGGCTTGCCTGAGATGAGCGGGTAAAAATGGAGTGCCTGGCATTCCTTAGGGACAAGTGTTTTCGTGAGGGAAAGGAGGAGAGAAGCCAAGTGACCAACGTAGGTGGGGGGGGGGGAGACGTGGGACTGGGGGAGGCGCTGTGGGGATGACATCCCCCAGAGACTGAGCATGCCTGCACTCATCTTCCTCCCACATGGTGGCCAATTGTACAGAGATTTTGAGCCAAACAAAAACAAAAATGTTCAGTAATTCCTAGGAAAGGTGTGGTGTGGTGCGGTGTGGTGGTGGTGGTGGTGGTGGTGGTGTGTGTGTGTGTGTGTGTGTGTGCCTGTCTGTCTCTGTGTGTGCCTGTGTGTGTGTGTGTGTGTGTGTGTGTGTGAGAGAGAGAGAGAGAGAGAGAGAGAGAGAGAGAGGAGAGTAGAAATGAGAACACAGAGAGAGGCAGAGACAGAGAAAAACAGAGGAAATGGATTTCCGAGGAGAAAGGAAAGAAGAGATAAAGAAATAAAGGAGAAAGAAAGAGGGGAGAGTGAGGAGAGAAAGGAGAGGAAAAACATGGCGCTCGCGAGCTGTATGTGTAAAATCCGCAAGGAATTGCAGTAAATTCCTTTTTGTTTGAAGAAAATTTACAACTTGGTAATAGACCTTTTTATGACCTATTTGCGGTCGTCATTGGCTGCGGCTGGTCATGTGCAGGCGCCGCTCGCCTTCACGGCCTTTTTCCTGATTTCCCAGGCGAATTTGCCCCCGCATTCTGCTTTCCCAGAGCCTCACCCCCTCTTTTTCTAACCTTTGTCTCTGCAGAGGTGGGCTCCAGTTGCGGGCTGCGGGATCGCGGGGTCCGCAGCGGCCTGGGCTCCCGCCGCGACTCCACCGCAGCTCGTCCCGGGTCCTGACCACGGCTGTCTCCGGAGCCGGCAGGGAGCCCAGAAGGAGCCCCGGGTGCGGAGCCCCCCGCCGCGGCTCACACTCCTGCGGGGAGCCTCCCGCCTGCTCTGCCCGGGCGACCGCTGCCGCGCGCTTCCCACCCGGCCCTCCAGCAACATGAGCCCGAACCTGCCGCCCAGGGTGCGCGCAGCCCGGCAGCCCGAGATGGATTCCAGCCGCCGCCGGGTCGGACCGCCCGCAGCTCGGCAGCCTCCGGGTAAGAGCCGCCCTCCAGGCGCCCAGCAGCCCGCGCCACCGCCCCAGGCAATGGGTGCCACCTTCCCGGGGCCCTGAATTACCCTAGAACCCGGAGAGAGCTCTCTGCGTCTCCCTCCCTAGCGCACGTCCCTTGGGGCTGGAGGTGGGGTCCTGCTGGGCTCAGAAGTGCAGTGGGGTCTCTTCCGTTCCCCCCGCCCCAGAGATCCCTTGACTTAGGAACCTTCAGATCCAGAGCTTCCCCCTCCCCAACCCCGAATCCGCCAAGGGAGAAGAGTGTGCAGAAGGGTTATGGACACTTCAGTTTGCCTGGGGGTGGAGGGTCAATAAAGGTTTCCTATAGTACAGAAAACTGTGCTGCTGGGGTTTGACAGTGGTCAAAGCTAACAGGTGTTTTTCGAGGGTTGGGGCATGGGTGGGGGTGGGGTGGGTTCTGTGTCCTCAGGATGTTTCTTGAGCGAAGCCAATTTTTAGGGTTTATAGTTATTGGGCCTTGTGTACCAAATGATGGTTTCGTTATTTTAAAACGTTTCTCTAATTCTTAGGGGAAAACTGGTAATAACTCAAGCTAGGTTCCTCCTACATCGATAATGTATCAGGTGAATTTGTACTATTTTCTGTCACAAAATGGATGTTTGTTTTGGGATGTAAGATCGGAAAATCTGGTGCAGGTTTTAGGGTAAACCCAACAGATATTTGAGAAATGCGAAGCATTTCTAAGTTCAAACATCGCGTGTGTTTCTCATTTGGCAGAGTGGTGAAAGAGTAGAGTTTGTTGGGTTTTATTTTTTTCTTTCTATCTTTCTAAATGCATTAGCGTAATTTTTCACTTACCAATAAATGCCACAAAGCAACAAATTACTTACTTGGAAATTCCTGAACCAAAACACAGGAAAAGGTAAATAAAACCTTTGCAAAACCTAATGTTGGTTTTCCCCAACAAATCTGGGTGGTATTTAACTGCGAATTTTGCAGCTCCTATTTCCTCTTCCTTCATGAACACATAGGAAAGCATTGAGACCTCAGGCACTCTGCCGCATTGCGCATGAGACTGCACATGGTGGCGGGCTATAGTGCCCTGAGTGCATATCAATACATCCGTATTGTTTGCCCAAATATTATTCCAGTATAGCAGTGTTGGCTGTACAAGTATTTGTAGACCATAGATGGTATATTTATAAGAAGGTGTTTTTAAATAATTAAGGATAGAATCACTCTCATTTCAAAATGGAGGACTAGAATTGTTCTGCAGAATTGTTCTGGGCCAGTAACTCTGGGTGCACACAGTCTGGAGTGGGATTTTTGGATATGGAATGTCTATGTGTTGTAAGCAGTTTCCTGTCACACAATGATGACACTGAGGTCATTCTCTGAGACACAAGAGAAGCATTCCCTTTTGAAAAGCAAGATCTTTCACTGGGCCCATAGGCCCTGCTGCTAGGTCGGTTGAAGCTGGGTGGGGCTGAGGGCAGACTCTACGTTCTGAGACTGGGTGAGGCTGGGGGTGGACTGGATGTTCTGGTGGTCACATTGTAGGTTTTGGTGGCCCAGCCTGCTACAGTGACTAAGATGGTCCCGATTTCAGAGAGGAAGGTGAAAATAGGGAGCACTGGGGGAATCTTTGTAAGCCTCGTGGTAGCGTTAAAAGCTTATTGGGAAGAAGTGGTTGGTTGCATCTTGAGGAATAAATATTTGACAAGTCACACATGTTCTCCTACTAGGAAAGTAATAAGAGATGGGTTCTGCCAGAACTACCTCCATTGTTCCTGTGACCCTAACAACAACAACAACAAAAATAAGATGGAAAGGAAAAGAAACGAAATTTTAAAAATGTTCAGAGTCTAAAAGCTTAGAGGTTTGTGGGCATAATTCCCAGTGTCCTGGGTCCAAACTTCTATATATAGACTTGGGAGCCAATGTTCTGGCTTTGGTGTCCTCTTATGTGACATGAGCTGAGAGTCAGTCTTCAAGAGAACTAGGAAAAAGCGAGGTTGGCTATTACAAATGTAGCCAAGAACAAAGACTAAACACCAAGCGTGTTTTTCCTATCATATCTTTCTACAAATACGTACATTTTGCCAGAATTCTGTTCTCTGAGCCTGAGAGGCAGGGGAAACCCGAACAAAGACAGTATTTCACCCTGGGCTGGCAGGCAGCTGTTAGAGGTATTTACGGCCTTGTCGCAGTGCGGAGGCCAGTGAGGGTATGTGGGGGCACAGGAAACTGCAGAGAAGCAGCCGAGAATTCGGAATTCTGATTTAAATCCAATTTAGGTGCACTTTTTCGGAAATGATGAAAATAGATACCATTGTTTCAAAAGAAAGTATCACCTAGACTTGATCTGCAAAACTAAAGGAGAAATCATGCTCTCTGAATGCAGGGTGGGGTGAACCCCCCCCCCCCATTGATAGACCTCTTAGGGGAAGCTGTACCCAGATGTGAAAATTCCGATCTGAAAGATAATGCTGAACATATCCCATATGAACAATAGGGAGATTTTGTTGATTTGATGGAACTGGACCAGCAAATTAGAAAGATTAGTTGAGGCGTTAATTCAGATTTTCCTGAAAAAGAAAACTACATTTCCTAGCTCTTTTAGATAGGATTTCCAAGTGTCTCTGCAGCTAAGTGCGGTGCAGCCCGGGGTACTGTGCTTGAGGCAGGCATTGCTCAGTCTCCGCAGTGCG
Source organism: Cricetiscus sungorus (assembly GCA_030556225.1). NCBI lineage: Eukaryota > Metazoa > Chordata > Mammalia > Rodentia > Cricetidae > Cricetiscus > Cricetiscus sungorus. The sequence goes on from JANBXA010000372.1 coordinate 15,705,048, forward strand.
GGGCTGCACACGCCTAGCGCATGTGCAGTGAATTGACCCAACCCATAGATTGAACCAGCCCATAGATAGCACTGCACAGATGGGGGAGGGGTGAGAGGAAGAGATAACCTGATCTGTTACCCCTCCCTCATGTTTTGTGTTTTTTGTTTTTTGTTTTTTTAGCCTTTCATCTAAAGATAGCCACCAACTTTACTCTTGACTACAATTACTTTCGATCTAGACTTATCACCCCACCCCAATTTGTCTGTTTGTTAGAAACAGGTTGCAAATATGAGCTAGTAGTGAGTAGAATTTTTTCCAACTATGTACACACACACACACACACACACACACGAGAGAGAGAGAGAGAGAGAGAGAGAGAGAGAGAGAGAGAGAGAGAGAGAGAGAGAGAGAGAGAAATACATAGATTCATTTTGAGGCTGATGCTCTGGGAAGAGGCCTTTCTTCCTGGCTTCCTGCCAAACTTAGGGCCAGTCATTCCTGGATCTTGATAACCCAGCACAGCACACCCTAAGGCTCAGGCTCAGCAAAGAGCAATCAAATAAATAAATAAGTAAATACATAAATGGACAAACTGGGGAGATTTTTCCTCCTGTCACGCTTCTGGGTCACAATCTTGTCTTAGTTGGGGGTGGGGCGGTGAGAAGTAGCCTCAAGGACTTCTGGACTCCTTTCTGCCTCTCCAGTGGACGTAGCAGGACCAACTTCTGCAGCCTAGACCTCAGTCCCAGGAAGGAAGTGCCTAGCCTTGGGTTTTCAGGGCTGGTGGTATCCCTGTTCGCCTGTCTGGAGCTTTGTCCAGGAGGAGGCGCTGTAGGACAAGCCTCTCGCTGGCTTCGCGGATGCTGCAGATGCCCTGGGCGGGAGGGGAAGGGGAGGACACAAGGGCCACCCCTTCCTCTACCCCGCCCTCCACTTCAGCTCGCACAACGTGCTTAGCATCAGACAAGGGTGGGTTGTGTGGTCACTTATCTTCCAGCTGCCCGCAGCAAAGACGGCTCTGAGGTTCTCGAAGCCTGAAGACTGATTCTGGGGTGAAAGGCCACATTGTTTCCCTTGCTTACCCAGAGAGGGCGTGATTTGCAGTTCTCTAGGAACAGGCAAGAAAGATCTTGTGGTAGAGCAAGCTGTTCCTAAACCACAGGACCCCAATGAGGTGCCTCCTTCCCTACAGAGGCTCACTTCCTGCCTTTCACTCTGCCCCAAATTCTGGTACCCAGAACAGGCAGCTTGGGAAAGCACAAGGTTGAAACCCCTCTTTAGCAAGGTAATTCATTTAGAACAGGGCCTGGGCCCTGAGACACCTTTCTGACCTCTGAAAACCTGGGGGGAATCCCATGATGCACTCCACCACTTGAGAATCAGGGCAGACGTGCAGGACTACTGTCCTCAACACTGTGGCCGCACCACTATGCTCTCTGAAGGCATGCTGTGTGCTCTACTAGTTGGTCCTGCTTGAAGCGTGACACCAACTTCAACTCACCCTGCCTCACTGATTCTGTTGCTCTCTAGCAACATCCCCTAGCAATGATTCTCAGCAAAGGCCTGCTCCCAAATAGCTACATGAATTAAATTGCAATGTCAAGATGGGGTATCTGGCATCCTGAAAAAGTATCCCCAAGACAAAGAGGAGGATGTATACTTAGGTTTGAGAGCCATGGGTCTATCTTGATTAGCTCTTTATTCTCCTGAGTTCCTTCCCTATGTCTACACTGTCTGTTTTGATGTTTTGTTTTGTTTTTTAAGTTACTACACTTTATGTGAGTCATTTCTTCCATTTTTACCGATGAAATTTCAGGATCTGTGCATTCCTCACTTTTGCCTTGGAAAGCTCATAGAGAGTGGGTTCTAAGCTAAATTCAGGGTTTCTCTACCATATACTTGCTGTTTGACTTTAGGAGAGCAGGACAAAACCACTAAGCCTGTTTCCTCCTCTGAGAGTAGAAATAATAAGAGTGTTATCAAGGAGTCCATGAAAATTTTACTTTTTAAAAAAATATGGAATCTCATTATGTTACCAGACTGGCCTTGGAATTAAGGCAATCCTCCTGCTTCAGTCTCCTGAGTGCTATGATTACAGGTGTGAGCCTGCCACACCTGTCTTGATTTTTACTTTCATGTTAGTATTGCATTGAGCACAGCACTAGAAACATTAACTATATATTAGCTAAGTGCTTAAAATGGTGCTTTGGCACACAAACATTTAACACTTGATTGTTATTATTATTATTATTATTATTATTATTATTATTATTATTGGCTCTCATAAGTAAGACCTTGGCTTTTACAGCCAAAAGACACAAATGGTTTACTCACTGAAGCCTTGAATTCTATGGAGAATAGAAGATGATGCCCATAGTCCCAGCACTAAGGAAACTGAGGCAGAATGATCAACATGTGGGCCAGTTTGAGCTTCATCTAGAGTTCAAGCCCAGCCTAGGCTGCTTAGCAGGTCCTTATCTCAACAAAACAAAAGATAAAACAAATTTTGTTCAGGTCTCTTCAGCAGTGACCTCTGGGTCTCATTGTCTAGTACCTACACACATTAGGGTTCCACCCAGGAAGAAAGAGCTCTTGGTGCCTTGGTTGGTAGCCTCACACTTACATAGACACATTTTGAATTGCCCAAGAGGGCTTGCAGTCTCTCCTGAGCTCAGTGCTAGCTCCTTCAGGCCCTTCTACACCACCCTGTTCTCCTGCAATCATACCTACCCAGATAGTCATTCTTCTGCAGCTCTGGGGCATCCTAGTCTCCTGGAATGTGAATGAGATGGAGTAGGAATGGAGTAGGAAAGCAAAGAGCCAGGCCCTCTCCTTCACTTACTCTACCTGCACCCTGTGACACAGGCATTAGGGCTATGACTAAACCTGAGATTCAGCTTGGGCCAGAGTAATGGCAAGGTGTGTTTTAGGAAGGACTTATCCTTCTAATTTTCAAAGGCTTTTCCATTTCTTTAAAACAAACAAAAAAGTTTTGGAGACAGGATCCTGTTGTGAATTTCAAACTTGTCACAAACTTTCAGTTACTCTGCCTTAGCCTCCCAAATGCTAGGACTTATAACAGGTATATGCCACTGTGCCTGGCTGAAATTCTTCTCTTTTATAAAGAATTTCATAAACAGCACTTCAGGCTATAACCCACACATATGTGCACACACCCTGAGACCAGGCTCCCACCTTTTTAGCTCTGGCATCCATGACTCTTGCCTATGGATTTCTTTTCTGCCATACTTTTTCAAGATACTTCTCTAGACTACACCAAGAGTCTGAGTCAGATTATCTCCGAAATTATTGCCCCCAATTGTGCCCTGTAATGTTCTGTCCACAGTCTAAGGGAGCAACACTACTGTCCATCCAATTCCCACACCATCTAGCTAGTTCTCTCTAGCACTTAAATGATCTTCTTGGAGCCACTGGTGCCTTCTCTAGCCTCTGACCCCAAGTCAGACATCCTGCCCCAGGCTCTTTTCTAGAATGAGGGGTTCTTTTCTCCTGCAGAGGGCCTTTTCTTATAGGAAGGTCTCTTCCTTACAGAGGACTCTAAGCTAGTTAAGTAGCTCCATTGTGGAGAAGAGCAGAACTTCAGTAGCACAGTTCCAGGAGGAGAGAACTTGCTTAGGAATCCCTGCTCAGTTCTTCTCTGGCTATAACTCTAGCCTATGTCTTCAAACACAAGTCCTGGGCAGACTCCTTGTACCTTGTGTCTTTGGCCAGGGAATTCAACCAAAGTCTCATCCCATCTGTCCCTACTTGCTGTGTGAAGGTTTATCTTGAACACACAACATATTCTCCTATGAGACAACATTAGCCTGGTTTTCTGTAGGTTGAGCTGAAGGGTTGACCTGCAGTACACTGGAAACATCTGGTGCTGTCTTCTGGAACCCCTTCTCTTTCACTTTCTTGGGAGCAGCTCTGGCATCTGTGTTGGAGAAGTCTTACAGGCAGGGAAGCCCACCAGGCATACATTTCAGAATAGGCTCTTTCTAGCTAAATGAGAAAAGGCAATACCCATGGTCCTTGTTTACTGGGAAACTAGCTCCTTACAGTTTTGGATTTGTTTATGTGTTTGTTTTTTTGTTTTCTTTTGTTCCCAAGACAGGGCTTCTCTGTGTAGTCCTGGCTGTCCTGGAGCTCACTTTGTAGCTCCAACTTGGAGATCTGACTCATTCTGCCTCCCAAGTGCTGGGATTAAAGGCAAGTGCCACCAGCCACTGCCTAGCTTCCCTACAGATCTTAAAGGAGGGCCTCCCTCGTTGCCCTCCCCCTTCCTGTTTGATTACCACTACTACCAACATTGAAAGTCCTTGGGAGACAGAGTTAGGGCTTTTGCCTGGCATTCCCAAGTCCCTGCTAGGGCCTTCAATTACAGGGGGTGGGGTGGAGAAGCCCTTGGAACCTGAAACAGGCTGGTACACTATATCTGCTTTCCCCCGCTGCTACTCACTTTCTCTCTGCCAGATCCCAACTCTTTCTTTCATTCACAAATCCTAGGACACTGGAGGTGGGGTGAATAACAAAGGATGAGTGGAGCAAGACACACACTTGCTCCTTAATCATTTTGCCTGGGGCTCTCAGATCAGAAAACAAAGACGTCTGTTTCAATGTATTTCTTCCTTCCCTCCATTTTCCTACATATGGCTCTTTTCCTGTTACTCTCTCAAATATTCAGAGGAGGCTGTGTCTTCTTCACATGTAACCCACAGTGAAGTTTGCAAGCATATCTCAGACATCATCCTTTATAACCTTTCATGGGGGAAAAAAGTCTCGACTGATTCCCCAACTAGATACCAGGCACTGTTTGTGCATCTGTCATTTCTCAAGACTTGTTTTCACCTCATCTCACCTCCTTCCTTATAAAGGGTCATCATAATGACCTGGAAAGTCATCTACCCTTTAATTAATTTTAACCTAAAAATCAAAGCTTTCCTAGACTGCCCCAGTGTTAATTATCTCTTTGATTAACAAGGATTCATTTCAAAGCTGCTCTTCTGGGCTGCCAAAACCCAGTTTTTGAAGGGTTATCTCTCTACTCTCTACCCATTACTTTAAGAATGTGCCACCAGTTGTAAAAAAAACAAAACAAAACAAAACAAAACAAAAAAAACATCCAAGCCAACCAACCAAATAAATAAACAAAACACAAAGTCTCCACACATGGCTGATGAGATTTTTTTTAAAGAAGAAGAAAGGGATGTCCTGGTCCTGGTGTCTGGACTAACAAACCCCTGTTCTCTGGCTACTGAGGGTCAAATCAGGAAGTGGGTTGGAAATGCACATATAATGGCTGGGAATTAGTGTGCAAAGATCTGTACACAAAGAATCTCCTTTCTGGACTGTGGAACTTTCTGATAGGAACTGTTGTAATTGCATTTGATTTACAAATCTGTGTGTGTGTGTGTGTGTGTGTGTGTGCACTCAATAAATCTATGCAGTTCATCCATTATTTTACCAGAGCAGAAAAATAATCACATTTTCACATGGTTTGTGGCACCTCTGGAGGGCCACATTGAAGGTTGCTGGGGCCCAGTTTTCTTTTTATTTGTGCCTCTTCCTGGGGGCTGGGGGAAATTTCTCCATTCCCCATTCCTGTCTCTCTTATTCCCCCACCCCCACCTCCAGCAGAGGTGGCCACATTCTCCTGTGGCATGCCCAGCCCTTTTCCAGGCTTGCTGAGTAGGATAGACAGAGATAGTCTTACATTTCTTTCTTCCTCAGTCTTTCCCGGTGATGGGGACAGCAGTGGGGAGGATCTGCTAAAGATCTCCCTAAGATGTGGGCCTTCAGGGACTCTTGAGCCCTGTACTGAGTAATTTGGGCACACAGTGGGATTGTGCACATCTGACTTCCTGGGCTCAGGTTCTCTAAGGGCCTTTAAGGGTGTGCTTCCTCACACCCTGGCCCCTTCACACCAGGGCTGTTTTATTGCTTTATAACCTTCTTTAGAGCCTGACTTGCCAGAGTCCGATGAGGGCTATTCTGTACTTTCTCACTTCGCCAAACCAAGTCTTGCTGTTTTAAGCAGTTTGGTCACTTGCAAAGGCTTCTCTTTCAGATCTAAGCAAATTATAAAACCCTCTAGGCATGTGGCTGTCTTCAACTTTCACCAAGCCCCATTCACAACAATACAGAGGAAACTAAGTGTTAATCCCAGCTGCCTCCCCCACCCCACCCCAACCAAGGCCACCCAGCCTCGTCCTAGTCACTTTCTCTCCTGAAACTTGAGCAAAATCTCAAATAGTTTTCAACTTTTGTGATAAGCACATAAGGAGTAGACTTTGGCTTTCCTATTTACCACATCTAATGCTAGAAAATGATTGGAATAAAGGAGTTGATGGTACTCACAGCGAATGCAGCCAAAGAATCATAAGGCATGCCCACCAACCAGCCTTTTCCAAATAGCACTATCCCCCAATTTAAACGGCCTTCTCTGAAAAGATGCAAGTTGAAAAGCCTGGGGTATTGATATGACTATGACCTCTCTTGCATTCTGAATATTTGGGACTATTTAAATCCCAGAGAACAGTTGCAGTGAACCTTTATTTAGTGAATAAAAGTTTAAAGCCAAAGGTTATTTATGGTTCTGCAGAGAGGGGACCTGAGTGGCTATTTACAAGCACGTGATTCCAATAAACTTTGTTTTATGGCTTGAGAGTTGACAAGCCAAAATATAATTCCCACCATAAATTAGGTTAAGAGCATACAAGTGCAGATGCTTCGTTCCTGGAGCAGCGATAGGAAAGTGAGAGACTCCAGCCAGCGCCCGGGCTCTGAAGGAGACAGCTCTGCTCTCAGCTATCCTACACACTAGAAAAGAAAAACAGTAAGTCACTTAGCACTTTTTCCACAATAACTCTGGGTGGGAGGGAGGTCGGTTTCTGAATGTGGCTTTCTCTGCCTGAGGAAAGCCTATCGAAGTTATTTCTAATTTCAGCCTAAAGCTAAGTTAATAAATAAAATGGGGATCTTGGGTTTCCCCTCTCCTTTATATACATGGGAAGTTAGGAACTGAGGACTTCTACCCCAAAAGCAAGACCTACACTCTTCTCCCTATAGTAGGTCAACTGCTTAGAAAGTAGAACAAAAACAATCATAGTTAAGGGTGGGAAGGAAGAGGGAATAAGTGTGCAGACATTAATTTCTGAGATACCTCAGAGCAGATTGCTGATCCTGGAGAGCTAAAAACTTAAAGATGGACATCAATGCCTGGGGGAAGGACTACTCTGTAGGATGGGTTTTGTAGCTCCTCCTGAAGCAAAGTTAGAAAATTAGTGTCAAACCCGTTAGAATTAGATCCTGGTCTAGATCGTTCCTTTAAGGTCTAGATCGGTTACCCTTAGCCACACCGATTTTCCTTTCTAGTTATCCCTTGGGTCCTCAATTCCCTTTGGAAGGAAATGGCTTTGTTTTGAACTGGAGACATGGAAAAGCATGTCCCAGCCCCTTCTTTAATGAGAACGCAGGTTTGGAGGCTGGGATGGGGGTTACTGTTTGGGACTGAGGAATTCGAAACCAACCTGAAGCTGGCAAAGGAGGGCTGAACTGTTCCCAGAGACAGCAGACAGGGAATTGGGGTCGGGACAGATGTGGACCTGCACCCAGTCGCCTGCAGCAGAAAGAGAGACACAAAGGCCCATTTTCTCGACTTCCCAGTTCTCCACTGGGGAAACCCGGTCTCGGGCAGTCTGAGTCAGGCCTTATAACCAGTAGGGTTTTGCTCAAGGGTGCCTGAAGTGGGGAGGTGACCAGGACAGACTCTTATACTTCCAGGCTGTGCCTTAAAGGATGCTGTCCGCAGAGGACTTTGAGCATTTCCCGAAGGCGGTCACCCAAGGCTAGGAGTTCTGGGTATTAATGCCATGTCTGGGCCCTGTCACTTTTCTCTATGTCCTTTATCCTGTGGAATTTGAGTGACCCCGTTTTCATTACAACAGGTTCTGGAGCACAAGGGGGAACCAGGGAGAGCCACTTTAAGTAAGTACCTTCCTGTTTTCTCTGAGTACAGAGCAGCGGTAGTCTAAGGTCCGCACCAGCGGGGATGGGAGGTGGTGGAGCTGCGCTGCCTCCCCAGGCCAGAAATGGCCTGGAGAGCCCGCTGAGAGAAGGGGGGACTCCAGGCTGAGCCTTTAGGAAGCATTTCTGGGGCCTAGTTAACAGTCACCTGCCCAAGAAAAAGCAACTCGCTGGGCTCACCCCGGACTTCCCAAACCTCTCTGGACCTTCCAGGCCTTTTCCAGGCTTCTCAGGTTCGCACAGGTGCAGCGGACTTGGTACTAATTTGCAGTCCACCCTCTCAACGAAGTGCATCTAGCATCCTCAACTGCTAGAATTGACACAGTTAACACCAAGGCACCAGGGTCCCCCTTCAGCAGTCCATTCTTTAGCCTGCCCAGTCTAACTCAGCTCTCTCTCTCTCTCTCTCTCTCTCTCTCTCTCTCTCTCTCTCTCTCTCTCTCTCTCTCTCCAAATATATATATATATATGTGTGTGTGTGTGTGTGTGTGTGTGTGTGTGTTTTAATTTTAAAGTGGATTTATTGCAAACAAACAAGCATGCAACCCTTGATGACCCTGGGTGTGTTGAATTGCCTGCTTACAGGAAGGGCTGTAGTGCACATTATGAGCTTATGTGGACATTCCTCTCCTGTCTTTCTGGTTCTCGGTTCCAACGGGGTGAGTTCTAGGTTTGGATAACAGCTGAACAAGAAGAATGTTTGCTTTCTCTTTCACCTATGCTTCTCCTTAGCTGCAGTTGAAAATTTTCTGCTCCAGGGTCCAGGGAAATCGGGTGGGGTCAGAGGTGGGGACTCCAGTTCTTTGGCTCTGAAGGTTGAATCTGAGAGTGCTGGTGACACCTTTAGGAGGACTCTCTCATTAGGATGGTGGTAATAGAGGAGAGTTAAGGAAATAGCAGGGGCTTGTCACTCACTGAAAACCCCAGGTGGTTTTATTTTAATGGAAGATTTGTTTGGCAAGGGCCACAGGGACCAGGCATCCTTCCTCTTCTGTGAGATGTCTTCCTTTCAGAGTCACAGAAGCTGGGACTGTGCTCAAGGCCAGATTTCTTTGCTGGGCCCATGGTGAGGCTGAGATCCCCCAGCTTTTAGTCTCCTCTATGAACCAGGCCTGCATAAAGTGAACCTGGCTCTAGGCTCCATCATAAAAATCTTGGAATCCTCAGACTTCCCCTGGTAACACCCCCCCCCTTCCTGACACTCTTGGAGGTGGGTGCTTATCTCTACCAAGGCTGCTTGTTTGCAAACCCGAATCTGGCGCCTTATAGCTGCATTCAGCACAAAAAGCCGGAGAGATCAAAAGCATTTGTACGGGCAGTTGAGCGGGAGGTGAATATTTAATGCTTTTGTTCATCAATAACTTGTTGGCTTTGACCTGTCTGAACAAGTCGAGCAATAAGGTGAAATGCAGGTCACGATGTCTAACAAATATGAAAATGTGTATACTCATCTTGGTCCCCACTCAACCCATCAGGCTTCCCCAATTTGTCTGGATAAAGCCTAGGTAGGCCCAGTGTCCCCAGGAAAGCTGTGCATAAAAGGAATTGGTATTAGCGGAAACTAGGTGGGGGGGGGCTTTAAACAAACAGATTTTAACCCTTTTACAATTGGCACCTGGGAAATCCCTTCAAAATAGTCAAAACAGGGCAAGTCAAAGAAGGGAGGGGGAGTGGAAAACCAAAGTACAGAGCAAAAGTGAGCACCCAGTCTTGCCTGTTTGGGTGAAGGGAGTCTCCCTGCCCCACCCCATCAAACTAAGGTGTGAGGCTTGAGAGTGATTTTTTTTTTTTAATTATGGGAGAAGGAATCAAAACCATTCTTAGAAATGTGGACATCTTCAGCCTATTATCAGGAATCCAAAAACTCAGCTCAGGCCAGGGTATCTCTCTGCCCCTGAAATCAGTCCAGCCCCAGAGTGCATCTGGGCTCTTGATGCCCTGAATTAAGGGGCAAGCCCGGGACAGCGGAGGCGCTGGGGCGGTGAAATTCGTGAACTTTTGTACTCTTCTGTGCTGCTGTCGGCAAAGCAAAAATAATGAAACTTTGTGATATGTTTGTAAATGATTTCGAATGACCCCTCGCCCTGCCCTTCACCATTAGCGCGACGGTCTCAGCCCAGGGCGGCTTGGTGGCCGCAAACAGCGCCTGCCTCGGGGTCTGCAGCATCAGCATCAGCGGCAGCAGCGGGATCCGAAAGTCCAGCGGGGCTGAGGGCCCAGAAAGGTAAATGCTTGCATTCTGGGAGAACTAGCTGTGGCCACAGACCTGGCTCGGGAATTGGTGAAGAATATTCCTTTTAGCCTTTTTCAAAACTCCCTACCGCTGAAGGCCTTTGCTTCTTTTTGGGAAATACCACTTGATAAGGGGCGGGAGATTTGGATTCTGAAAGGGGGCAATAAAACCGCCATCTCTGGGGTGAAAAAAATTTCCCCCTTCTTTCTTTTCTTTTTAAAAGAAGAAGGTCCTGGTTGCTCAGCTGCTCCGTAGCCCTGATCCTGGCAAAAGAATAAGGGGACAGTTGCTGCGAATCGTCACCGAGCTACCTGAACTGTCTCTGAAAGCCGGGCTTGGGGAGTTCCTGGTGGCTGAGCTGAGGAGATCTGGGCTGGCAGCTGCCTGAGGGTCTGTTCTGGGTAGGACCCAAGGTTGTAACGTTGTCTATATATACCCTGTAGAACCGAATTTGTGTGGTACCCACATAGTCACAGATTCGATTCTAGGGGAATATATGGTCGATGCAAAAACTTCATGTCTCCGACATAGCCAGAGACTGAGGCGCCGAGAGTAGTGGCAGCCAAGCCAGACAGCCACCTTTCTTTTTCATTACCTTGGACTCCAGAATGACCGACTATGCCTGGTGACATTGTGCAGCCTTTTCCTGGAGAAACCCCCACCTTTATCAATAGAGGTTCCAGGAGGCGCTTAAGTGATTGTCCGAGTGTAAGGCCAAAGGGCCAGGGTTTAGGGTACTGGGAAGTGAGGTGAAAATCCATGAAGCTCCAGTAGCAGCTTTCCCCTCTGGAGCATGAGATGCAAAGTACCCAAGTGGGGCTCACCTGGTTTTAAGACCCTGGTGTGGGAAGAAGTCACCCTGGTAAGAAGGTCATTGGAGACCTTTGGGGTACGTTTAGGCAAGGTTAAGGTCCCCTCACCACCATCCAACCTGACCCAGTGCAACCAGACCCAGGACAGTAAGGGCCTCCTGCCATATCAGCAAGACCCAACTTCAACTAGCCTGAAGAGTGGCAGAAAACCTTAGTGGTTACTCATTGCCTAACTCAATTCAGGTCCGCCAGATTCTGGTAACTTTTGGGTGACCCTGATGAAGACAAAGCCAGGACAGGTCTTTGTATGTCAGAGTCCAGGACTCCCGCCAGCTGGCCCGGCAGGCTGCGTGCCCAGAACACTCTCTGACCAACTCAGAGGCCACCTTGCCCGCACTCATCCTTCTTTATTTTGCACCCCAATAGGAGAAGTCACTCTTCCTTGAACTGTATCCACTTTGGGGGCTGCTTCAGGCGACGGTGAGTGAGGAGGGCATAGGAGGTTAGCAAAGTCAGTGGAAGACAAAAGCTGAGATTATCTGCTGAGACTAGGGGTGCTAGGGATAGAATCGGAACTATAGTAACATCTGTCAGGGACTCTCAAATGTGGCATGGCAAGTCACTTGATTACACGTATGTTATTTAGTTAAATTTGTGAAAATTATGAGATGCTCACAGACCCGGTGATAAACTCCCTCCTTTCCTATTGGCTGGCCTGGTCACATGGCCGCCCAACTTTATTCAGTTGACAGCAAGTAGGAGGGCCCAATGGAAGGAGAAAAAAAGACAACACGAGAAAAATTAGTATTTTCTACCTTCTGAAATTAATGGCCATGAGTTCGTATATGGTGAACTCTAAGTACGTGGACCCCAAGTTTCCTCCGTGCGAGGAATATTTGCAGGGTGGCTACCTAGGCGAACAGGCAGCCGATTACTACAGCAGCGGCACACAGGGAGCCGACTTCCAGCCCTCGGGGCTCTACCCACGGCCCGACTTCGGTGAGCAACCCTTCGGAGGCGGCGGGCCAGGGCCTGGCTCAGCGCTGCCGGCGCGGGGTCACGGACAGGAGCCAAGTGGCCCAGGAAGTCACTACGGTGCCCCGGGAGAGCCGTGCCCTGCACCCCCGCCCGCGCCCCTGCCTGGCGCCCGGGCCTGCAGCCAGCCCACCGGCCCCAAGCAGCCGCCCCCGGGGACAGCACTCAAGCAGCCTGCTGTGGTCTACCCCTGGATGAAGAAGGTGCATGTGAATTCGGGTAAGGAGCCAGTGTAGCGACCTTTCAGCACTCCCCCACCCCTACTCGCATCCGTTGACTTGGGCCCCCCCCGGAGGGGATGCGAGTGGGTGGGGGCTTATGAAGCTTCCTTGGGCGCCACAATTACTCTCTCCATAAATTTTTATAGCTGAGGGAGCAGGCCGGGACCATGTGGCTGGCTGCTTGGCTGTGGGCGCAAAAGGGGGTGGGGATGGGGGTGGGGTGGGGGAGGACTCCATTTCCACAGCAGAGGGAACGCAGAGCAGGGAGAAGGGCATTTCCAAAATGTTGGAGATACTGAGCTCTTGGTGGGCCAAGAAGAAGGGAACACCTCTGAGGATCTGTGAGCCTGGGGAGTGGGTGCGTGGAAGGGGTGGGGGATGAGTGTGTTCTTAGGGAGAGGGCGGGAGGGAGGAAGCAGGCAAGCTTGGAGCACGGGGAGGGCCGAGGGCTGCGGGACGCGCCAGGAAGTGAGGGCAGAGGCAAGCCAGGGGCCTAACTAGTGGCCGGGCTCTGATCTGGCTGTCCTGTCTGTTTTGTCTCATAGTGAACCCCAACTACACTGGTGGGGAGCCCAAGCGTTCCCGGACGGCCTACACCAGACAGCAAGTCCTAGAACTGGAAAAGGAATTTCATTTTAACAGGTATCTGACCAGACGCCGTCGGATTGAAATCGCTCACACCCTGTGTCTGTCTGAGCGCCAGATCAAGATCTGGTTCCAGAACCGGAGGATGAAGTGGAAAAAAGACCACAAACTGCCCAACACCAAGGGCAGGTCTTCTTCTTCCTCATCTTCCTGCTCCTCGTCAGCTGCCCCTGGCCAGCATTTGCAGCCCATGGCCAAAGATCACCACACGGACCTGACGACCTTATAGAAGTGGGGATCGTGGGCCCATCCCTCTCTCACTGCTCTCCAGGTGGAGGCGAAGCTGCGGGTGCAGGCGGGGCCTGCTGTCACCTCACTGGGCTCTAAGGTACTGTGGGGGTGGACCTGGGACACACAGACCGCCCTCGGACTAGGTTACCATCTTGCCCGAGGGCAGCCCCCTCCCTAAAGGGATGGGGTGGGAGGGTGGGCGGGCTTCTTTAAGTATATTATCATAAGGCAGGAGCTACTGAGAACATAAAACCTTGGCGAGTCATTAAACTCATGAAAATCTCTGCTGTTGGGTTTTGAATTTGCAAATGAAGGCTGGAGGCTTTATCCCAGTGTGAACCTGGACATTCTCCTCCAGGGAGCTGTGAGGCTTAACAACTGTGGGATGAGTTGAGGCCAGCACCCAGTGCTAGGTGCTTTCAGTGCTAGCAGGAGAGCTGAGTGAGAATCTCAGAACTTTCTGAGTGACCTATAGAATGTCTGCTGTGATTAAAATAAAAAATTGTTTTGCTCCCAGTGGCCCATGCCCAAAGAAATAGATCAAAGAAGGAAGTGAGAACGGGTTCTTTTATGTTTAGGTTATATTTGCTTAAATATTTATTCATTGGGGGAATAGATAACAACAACAACAAAAAAAATACCTGACACCTGTGTGCCAAAAACCTTAGGGTGGGGAAAGGGTTCAGCTGGGACTGTGGACTCACTCTTGGCCCTATTCCGGATTTTCAGCTCCTCCCTCCCACCCACCCACCCACCCTGGGAATTTGTGTAGGAGGCCCTTAACCCTTCAAGAGGGAAGCCAAGGACCCAGGAAAAACTGTTTTCCAATGTGTTTCCACATGTGCTTGCTTCAGCTCTGTGTTTATAAGCAGTTCTGGGTGGTTGAAAGAAAGAGAGAGAGGGAAAAGGGAACAAATGGTTCAATATTTTCCTCTGGGGAAAGAAAACAAAACCTATATTCCCTGGGTCATCAGATAATGTCAGATTTTTTTTTTTTTTTTTTATTCCAACTGGATTCCAAATGCTCCAAGTACCCCACATAGCAGGATTCTATAGGACTCAATGTATGGCCAGTCCCAGGGTGGTGCTATGCAGTAGGGGGAGAGTGGGAAGGTAGGGAAGTCTTATTTTTTAAAAGGAAGTAATAGACTCTAGAAGTCCACAAAAGTTGATCTTAAAGAGATTTCCCTTAAAGTGTTCTTTTTTTTTTTTTTAACCCTGAAGTGTTTCTTCAGACATGAATTAGAAGCAGAAATTGTAAGTCTAGAAGTTTTCAGACCCACTTCTTTACCTTGAAGATTGTGACTTTAAAACAACCTCAAACAACAGAAAAGATGTTTTATTTATTTAGTTTTATTTCATGTCTGGGAAGAATCCAAATATCATTTTCTTAAAACACTAGCCCTTAAGGATAGGGAGGATAAGAGTCAAAGGTAATGTTAGACTTTATATGCTCAAATGAAACAAGTCTTTGAAAGCTTGAACTCCTAAGCTTGGGCTCCACACAGGACCCCCTGATTGCAGTCTCTCCTCCCAAATAAGAAATAGGGGAGGGGTAAACTTAAATTTTAATCATAAGATCAATAATGCTCTTACTTTTTCCAGTATTTCGGAACACTTTGGAAGGGCTCAGTGGTTGTTTTTAAAATAGACTTCAGTGGAGGAGGGAAAGGCCTGGTCTTTGGTTCTGTGTCTCCTGAGGGCTGAGGGCAAGGATTCAACTGGAGTGCCTAAACTGAAATTCTGCTTCTCTGAAGTATCTTCCAAGCCTTGGTCTTTTGTATTAGAGCCTGGGGGAAAAGCTCTTTGTTCCTCTTTGGGGTGAGCCTGGCTCTCAGACTTGCACATGGCAATACTTGAATATCACCACGTCGGGATATTAAAGATGGATATTCCTGCATTATTTGCATCATTGTTTCTATGACAAAAAGCAAAGAGTTCATACATAGTCAAGACGTCTTTTTTCTGACGCCCTCATGTTGAGAAGCTGAAAAGGTATTTTACTGAAGTTCGGCTAAATTACAGAATCAGGTTCATCCAGAGGGCAAATTTTCTGTTCGATTAGCTGTATTTCAGCCGGGAGGACTGACCTCTAAACCCTTAACCTTTTGGACTGTAACTGCCCTTCTCTTCTCTTCTTTCCCCCCCTCCCTCTAACATGCAGACAGTCTTTGGGTATTGCATTTGAAAAGAGCCGCTATCCTTGGGCCAATTGGAAAGTTGCTAAGATTCTTTCATAAAAGCCAAGTCTGAGCATATATTGAACCATGTCCTTGAGGTGGGGGGGTATATATTTTCACAATATTCAACTATATACCTACTATGGAGATTATTATATCGAGTTTCCCCTCTCCTCAGAAGTTCTGGTGATTCATCCAGCTTTAGAACAAATTCTACCCCTCCTTCCTCCTGTCCCAAAAGAGAGCCAAGAGTATGCTTTCTTGAAGAAACCCCCAGCTTCTTCTCAAACATAGCCCTACTACTTTGGAAAGTAACTTAGTCAGAGAAGCAACTTCTTTGTTTTTAAGTCTGAGCTTTTCCTCTCTGCTGGGAGGGATTGTCCTTTGAAATGCTAATGGTGCTTGCAAGGCCTAGAGAGCGGTTGCCAGTCCTGAAGTGCCATTCGAACCCTAGTACCCATCTGGGCCCAAAAGAGTGGACCAGGGAAGGGGTAGACCCCCCCCAACCCCACTCCAGTCACCTAGGGCAGGGAAGGAAATGAGTCTCCATCTGGAAACCAGCTCTAGAGAAAGCAAGATGTGGAGGGCTCTAGTGTCCATTTGCTGTTATTTATTTCCAGTTTGTTTCCCCCAAATATGAGCCAGAAGTGTTTGTTTGGGTGTTTTAAAATCTGTTTGGGGTTGTGATTGGGACTGAGGAGTGGGATGTTTGTTGAGGACAGTGCGCCTCTAGCTCCCATCTCACTTTGTCCGTGGCAGCCTTTTGTTGTGAGATGATGTTGTCAGTCAGCCCCTTGGAGTCTGCTCACAAAGATGCTTTTAAAAATAGAATTGACCGTGTTTTACTGCCACTGATTAAAGTATTATTTATATTAATTGTTGCCTGTAGTTTTGATGTAATTCATTGATCTATATTTGAAATAATAAAAGGTGTAGTAAAATCTCCTTCCTGTTTGGTGCCTTGATAGAGACTCTTTGTTAAGTTTTCTAAAAGCCAACGTTCATTAGAAACAATTTATCTTATTATTTTCTGCAATAAAATTGACACCAAGTTATTTGGTGCCTACTGTGTGAAAGTTGAGCCCCGCAAGGACTAGCAATTCTACACTTCCCTCCCGCTCCCAGTTTGGCAACTATACTTTGTGAGCTTTGGAAAGCCTGATACTGGATCCAGGCTCCATCGTGGAGGGCACTATTTATTGAAAGACAGAGAAACAACTGCTTGAGCTGTTGGGGGGCTTCGAATCAGTCCTTAGATCCCCTTCAGAGGAAGTCTTCCTGGTGTGTTGTGAGAAATCTTCCTTGTCTCCAGAGGCTGGGTGAGTGTTTGTTCTGGGCCCAGCTTAGGCTGGCTGGTGGTGGTCATTCTGACCTGTCCTGGTTGGCCTCTCATCTTGCACTCCCACTTTTCTGGGGCTGCCTAAGAACCCCTATGGGGTTGCCAACACCAGCCCCTCCCCCCTACTTCCCTCAGGCCCCTCAGACAACAATAAACACTCTCTACTATAAAAAGTACCATGCACTATTTTTATCACTAGGGCTTTCCCACATCTTGGCCTAGGCTTTGAAGAGGGGGCCAAGACAGGAGTTCCAAAACAGATAGGGGGTGTCTTGCTAGAGACAGGAAATAAGTAGAAGGCATAAAATAGGACATATGTCCTTAATATATGGAAGGGCTCGCCCCAGACGCGTGGACATGTGTATTTATAAGTGCGCAGACAGAAGTTTAAATATTCAGACACATTTTATGATTGTCCTCTGCCCGTCTTCTGGTTAATGGCTTCTCCTGTGCCCACCAATACATCAATAGCGCTCTGTGTATTGAATCACCGGCAGGGATGAGGAGGAAGTGAGACCATAGCCGAGCCCGCTGAGTACAGTACAGTAAATCGGACCCTCGGCAGAAGGCGCCATGTTGGGGAGCCCTCCCTGCCCCCCACGCCGTGCTGGGCGGCCGGGGCTCGGCGGCAGCCGGGGGAGGGCCGCTCATAACCCGGAGAATTTTCAAAGTGCGAGGAAGATGATAAGAATAGATTTCTACAAGTCGCGACCACGTGATTGGCGAAATAATTAATTCAGCACGTCCCTTAAGAAACAGGGAGTCGTCATTAATCTGCCACGCAAAGGGCTCTCTCCGACTTGGAAAGTGCAGGGATCCCGAGAACACGGCCCGCCGAGGGGGGTCCCCCGCGACCGCAGACCCGGCCCCGCGGCGGGCGCCGAGCGCGGCCCGCAGGTAAATATTTGGGCGACTTTTATTTCATCAGATTTCAATCCTTAATGAACTTAGCTGTCAGAACCGCTGACAAATAGTTGCCTTTGCTTCCCTGGTTTGGAACCGCGCGCCGGCCAGAAGTTGTTAGTGGCTTGGATGGTGACCTTTGGTTCAGCGAAGCTTTGCACTTATGAAAAATTACTACGGGCGGCCAAGTGTGTGTGTGTGTGTGTGTGTGTGTGTGTGTGTGTGTGTGTGTGTGTTGTGTGAGAGAGAGAGAGAGAGAGAGAGAGAGAGAGAGAGAGAGAGAGAGAGAGAGAGAGAGAGAGGAATAGAGGGCGGGTTGTGGATGCGAGGGTGTGAGCTGGGTGAGGGTGCGAGGGGTGAGGGTGCGCGCAGCCTGCTCCCCAGACAACAACAGTTAAAAAAAAAAAAAAAAAAAAAAAAAAAATCCCGCCGGGCTGGGGACACTCCTGGCGCACGCGGGGCCGAGGTTGCCCGGTCGCCTGTGTCTACCGGGAACAATGGTCGCTGTCACCGCATCTGCTGCCTATTCTTAAACCAGCGAGAAAAGGCCCTGGCCCTCTTTTCAAGCTAGGCTCGTAAATTTTTCTTTGCGTCATAATAGAAGGCTATAAAATCGAGTTGAAATTTTACCCCAGGCAGATTTTAACCAACAGATAATGATTCCAAGCTACTTCTCTCGCTCTCTGCCTTTCCCACCCCAAGCTCAGATGCTCCTCGCTCCAGCCAGCAGTTTCTCCTTGCTTCCTCTTTAGTTTTGTATTTGTAATTTTTCTTTTTTGAATATGTAACAAAAGGAAAAGAAGCTCTCCACCTTCCAAGTCGGAGCAACCAAGGCAAGGGGATGCCTTCGAGAAAGGGGAGGCTGTATTGAGCTGCGATTGTGTCTCTGGCTCCCACTTCAGCCTGTTTTCACCCTCACTCTAACATTTGACATCCTAAACGTGGCAGTGCTTCGGTCCTACCCCACCTCAGCTAGCTGTGTCCCTGGGGTGGGGGCAAGTAACAGAGGTTCTCTTCTTTTAGCTGCAAGCTCTGACCGGGTATATAAGTGGACAGTCCTTTCTTTGGTCACTACCAGCCCTCACCCCCAATCGGTGCCTCCGTTGACTTTGAGGAGAATTTCAGAGAGCAGGCTGTGTGTGATGGTTGTTTAGGGTTGTGTGTATGTTTTGTTTTGTTTTTAATTTTTGGTGTGTGTATATTTCTCCGTCAGGACAGCAACAAAGTTTCCCCATTATGAATTATACATTCAAACAATAACACATTAATTCAATTATTCAAAGATGACAAATGTTTATGTGCTTAGCAAGTGACTCCTGAATGCAGATTCCGGGTGCTTTCTCTGCTTGCATTTTTTCTCAATGAGAATTGTCTCCCCTCTTACCCCACCCACTTCAGTCCACTCAGACATCCCCTTGTAGGCTCAGAAAGGAACCCACAAAAAAAGCGGCCCAGCTTCTACTGAGGCTGGGCCGCCAACAGTCTCCCAAGGCCCGGCTTGGCGGGCACAGGCCCGGGCTATTTTATCAGTGTGACAATTGCCCGGGTTGGTGTGATAAATCATCGTAAGTAATTCCTGAAAGGGTGTGAGGCTGTTGGGGGCCGGGCGAGGACTGTAAATCTTTCCGGTTTATTGCTCTATGAACATATGCTCCGATTGAAGAAAGCTTAGATCCTTTCCTGGAGACAAATTCCCGCAAAGCAGCCCCCCTCTTTGGCTGGGGATTAACACTTGCACCGGGCAGCGAGCTCAACCCCTGGCTGGAGGCTTGGGGGCGGGTCCTCAGAATGGGAGTGGAGTGGGGGCAGCCTAAGGTCCATTTCGACAGGCACCCCAAGTGGGCCTGAGCCCTGGCCAGAACAGGTGAACAAAAGGAGGGGACTCCCTGTTAAGTTTGGGAGTTGGATCCAGTGATCCTTTCTTTGGGACCTGCCAAGTCCTCTAGATTGGGGTTTTAGAACCCTTTTCCCTTCCCCTGCTTTGGGGCACTTAGATGCCATAGGAGCTATGGCGGGACATGAACTTGGTGGCAGAGCTGTCAAGAAACCGAAAAGGTTAAATTCGCTGTTTCCCATCGTATGGGATTTTAGGGTGAGGGCCACCTGGCCAGGGGTTGCACAGGAGCTTGCTACAACCCAGGATGAGTCTTGACGAGATTCACTTAACTCTTTGTCCCGCCTGCAGAATTAGCTACCTTGAATCTCACCTAGCCACTTACAGAGGGTTCTGATACAGTAATTCTAAACAGAAATCTCCTTATCCCCAGGTAAGCCCGATTCAGTAGGCCCCCTCGCCCTCTTGGAGTTACCGCAGGAAGCGGGAAGCTGCAGCATGGCTATTGCTGGGCCTGCAGGATCTCGTTCGCTCTCAGCAGAGCTTGGAACCACACAGGTCAAGGTGGGCAGGGATTCCTCGCTTAGGTGGCTCCAGCCCCCTAAAGACTTAGGTGGAGTGCTCAGAGCACCAAGAAAGGAGGTCACGCGGGGACCTGCCCTGCTGCTAGGCTATTTATTTATTTATTTATTTATTTATTTATTTATTTATTTATTTATTTATTATGGCTTAGAATAGTAGCTTGCCTGCTGGGCCCATGAACCCCAGCCAGAGCCCCCAAGGAGTGGCGGTGGTGACTAGGTAACAGTCAGAGTTGAGAACCAGCAGGTCCCACCTTAAGGCAGGAACGGGTGTTGTGACACAACTTAAGTACCTGGCAGGGAGTGGGGGAAAGTAAGACGGAGGCCTGGGTGGACAGGCAAGGCATCCCACGCATGCAGACTTGGGATGCAGGACGCTGAGGAGCTGGGGAAGCCCCTGTCTTCTGTTTAGTAGCCCTTTCCACAAAAGCTTATAAGAGGAAACCTCTAAAATGTCCAATCCACTGTTTGGTCTAGATGAAGGCCGGGCCAGGGTCAGAGGTCTTTGCCGGGAGAGACTCTGAAGTCCACAACCCACTGCATTCGGTCAGGCTTTGGCTGCGTTGATTCCAAACTGCGAGGATGGAGGCTTTCCTTCTCTCACCCACCAGTGTCTTGCCCCAGGGAAGACGCCTGGGTCCCACGCTTCCTGCGCCCCTCCTCCCAGCCCCCAGGCCTGGCTGCGCTCTTGGGCTGGATGGCGTGAAAGTTTCAGCCTCAATCAGTACAATCTTCCCTCGGGGTCACGTGAACAAATATGCTCGCATTTGAAGGCAGCGTCTGTATTTCCCGACTATGAGGGGGTTTCCGGGGCTCTCTCCAAATTCAGAAAGAACCACGTTCCGAAAGCAAAACAAACCCCGAGCTCTGGGGGGCCTAGGAGGGCTGGGCAGGAACCCAGGAGTGGGTGGGGGAGCCAGTGGCCGCCGCTCAGGGCCTGGGAGCGGACCGGCGGGAGGGTGCACCGAGCAGCGAGCAGCGCAGGCGAAGCCAGCTTGGGGACTACAAACTCGTTCCTCCAGCGTTTATTGGTAGTTGAACCTCAGCCTGGTTCCGTTCTACCGGGAATTCCGTGTGCTCGGGTATATGGCCGAGTCTGCAAGCGCGCAAGACCAGGGTTGGGACACTGTTGTCTGCAGACAAAGGGGGAAGGCTAGCTCTGCCCCCCACTGGCGCCCACTCTGAGACCGAGGACACCAGGTTTATGATAAATTGGGATCCAGGTAAGCACTTGCATGACAAAAATGGAAATCTTTGGGCACAGGGCTGCTTGCTGCCCTGAGCGGGATACTAAATATGATTTATTTTGTGTAATCTGTGATCTTGATTATTGCCAATTGGTGAGGCAGCCCGCAGACCTAGATGCACTGCACTCCTACATATACATCGAGGACGGTGATTAATCGTAACGAGGTGCGCTTTTATGGGGACATTCCCCGCCTACCAAAAGGTTAAGAGGACACCACCTTACCAGGCTTGGAGGGTGGCCGGCAGTATTGGGGAGGGGATGTAGCAGTTTAAGGAGTAGGTTTGTTGATCGGACAGGGGGCTGGAGTTAGTATTTTGAGGGTAAATGTGTAGTTATAAGAATGGGCTGAAATGGAATGAATAAAAAGAAACTTTTTTTTTTTACACTGTCACTGCCAAAGTAAGATGGAACATCATATTAATTCTGTGTCTTGGGCTGTTGGGCTGGGGTGTGGAAGGGTTGATTTATACGTATTTAAAATAAACTGTGTGGCCAGCCAGCTCCCTGCATTGTTCTGGTAGTCACCTCCACACACTGAGCCTTTACCTCTAGCTGTTGGCTTCCTATTTATTTCCCTTAGGAGTTTAAATGTCCCCCAAATTTAAAAGATTCCCCCAAAGTACCCCGAAGAGTTTGAGAGGCTTCTCCAGTCTCTCGTCAGCATAGGCTGTGACTGTTACAACGACAAAGAACAGGTTTAATGTTTCTTGGGTCCTTCTGCCCAAATAACCCTGAATGTTGAAAGCTAAATCATATGGTTCCTACATTTCACATATCCTTTTGTTGACTTGTTCCTCGTGGCTTCAGGCTAGAAGTGTAGAAGACAAACTATCCCAGGTCTTTACCCCCAACCAAAGCAAGGGTGAGTGGCTTCTCGAGCCCTAGTGGGCCAGATCATACTGGACTACCACAGGGAAGGAACCCCAAATTGAGATGCTCCCGAAATTTAAATTGGGACAGGTCCCAGTGGGAGAAGGACTGAGTTCCAAGGTCCTTGCCATCAAAGGGAGCAGGAAAAGTTGTTTTGTCAATCAGTTGCACTGAGCTCCATCAGAATTTGAAGTCCGTGGACATTTTTCTTTGCTCATTGCCTTGGAGCTGCGAGCCTGCCAGCTAAGTCAGCTGAATCCAATTACTACGAGCAGCATTTCATTTGGCCCCATGGAGCACTCACTTATAACTTCCCCGAAATTTTCAATAATCCCCACCAAGGCTGGACTCTGGCCCTATCCTGAAGAGTTTTCCCTGGGTGCAGCTGTGGGTGGGGTATAGGGGTCGGGTTGTCTAGACCCAGCTCTTCCCCGACACAGCAAGCATGATGAAGGACACCCTTCTGTTTCTGAAGTTTCTGCTTGGGAAGGGGATATTAGAACTCAGACAAGATGAATCCAGCTGGGTTCAGATTGTGATGTGGGATACCCAAAAGACCGAAATTAGGCCGATGCTTCCTGGCTTGAAGGGGGAAAGGGGAACACAGAAGAAAGCTCTGAGGGAAAGGGTGTTTTGATTGTGACCCAACTAAACAACTTGTGATCCGTCTCCCTTTCCACTTCCCAAGACCCCGATGCCCACAGCACACCACTCACCATAGAAAGCCCAGGCATGAACTTACCCTCTTTCTCTGTGCTTGGAAAACAAAATTTAACTAGATACGTTGAGAGTGGAAGGTTTCTTCTCAGGGAGTGCTCTTACTTCTAAAGAAGCCCTTTTCAAAAACAGAAACAATCAAGGGGCGCAGGTTGATGTCTGCCCACGCGATCGTATAATATAAAGCGGTTTGAGGACTTCAGCCAAGGGCCTGAGCATCCCAATAACCCCTGCCTCTCTACTGCGCCACCCTTGGGGGCTCAGCCAAGCAGGTTGGGGTGTAGTAAGCTGGCAAAAGACGTGCCTCCTAGGACCCAGGTCGTCTGGGAAGCTGAAGCCTGGGCTTGAAGTTAGGAGTCCTACCGGGCTGGGATCTCTCTGAGGCGCTTCCGTTGGGTGTTCATTAAGGGGTGAGTTATTGCAGCGTGAGCCAAAGGTCACTTCAAAGGCTTATGGCTTCGCTCTCTAGTCTTCAGAAGCGCCCTGAATGCTTTGTGTGGGGTTTTCCCGGGCACAGTTTAGTGTTTGCAAACTACTGAGTCGACAAATTACACCGGGCGGGCAGATCAAGAGAGAGAGAGACGCAGTCTCTCTCTCCTTTCACCTGATCAGTGGCCATCGCCTGCTGAGCAGCCTCAGTGGTGAGCGGCTTGGACGTAGTTTTTGGGTGAAGATAGGGAGGGCTGTCGGTTTCTTAAGCGGTTTACAGCCGAGTCCCGATCCAGCTTTGAGCAGAATACACGCAGGGAAGCTAGCTGAGCCAAAGAGATAATGTGCAAACCAGGCTGTAACTAGCGCCTGGCTGTGTTCACTAGGGCCTTTTGGGGGCAGCTCTAGTAGCATCCAGTCAGGTGCATCTAAGTATCTACCCTCCTTTCTTGGTCTTCTAACCTGTAGCCTTCCTCCCATCTTCATTCATGGCGCTCTCTGCGCCAGGCTGACCCAGTTGGCTCACCCCTGGGTCCTTTGCTCACGACCAGGTTCTCTCCCCTCCCCCATCCAAGGATTTTTTTCCCTCTAGCTCCGTTGGAGCCAAACGAGTTCCTTCATTCTGCTGGGGCCAAAGCGTCTGGAATTGCTGCAGGAACCACATACAATAGTTACATTTATTATGACACCCTTAACGCGGGTAAAGGCTCTCCCGGTTTGTTTGCAAGACAGAACCGGCTGCTACTGAGTTTTCCATTTTGTTCCAGATCTGCTTCCACAGAATATCAAAGAAAACTGAAGAGCCTACAAAAAGAGTTAGAAACAAAATTCAAGAAAATACACACATACAAAGCTGTGGTGAGTGGGGGTGATTTAAATAAATAAAAAAAAGTAATTTCCACTACATTTCCATGTCCCCCTTCAACTCAAAGTAGCCATCCCCGGATTCATACATCAAGACATAAAACAAAGGGCGGCTTTGAAGTGGATCACCTCAGTGTGAGCTGCCGCCTGTTACATGAGAACCGATCATCGGGCCTTCAAATTTATGGCGCTTTAATAGAGTGCGTCCGCTGTCTTAAATGCAGGGTATGTTACAGTACTGAGTTATCCGGGCTAAACAGGAGTGATTTAGAACGGGCGTCATGGGCTTCCCAAAGGGCAGAAGAGGCTCGCGCTGAGAGGTGGAGAGAAATGTGGGCAAATAGTCAGTTTTCTTCCCCGCAAAACCGCTGAGGAGTGGTTTCCCAAACCCGAAGTTGCAAAGCCATCAGGGAAAGGAGTGTCATCTCTCGCTCGATGCCACTGAATTAACAAGAATGCCCAGTAAGAGCCCTTCAGGACGAGGCCTTCAGGGTGAGACCCATGGGTTATTTGAAGACCCGGCTTAGGCAAAGTAAGGACCGGAGGTTAGATCTACATAAACCTCTGAGAATCTTAAGAGAAGCAGACACATGCAGCGCTCCATCACCTCCCACTTCTCTCTCAACTGGCACCGACTGACGGTGGAGGTCCGTTACGTTATTTACTACTACTACAGCGCTACACACCCCTCCCCGCCCAAGCCTCCCTCTCCCTCGGCCTCCCCGCGGCCGTGGCGGGCGAGCAAACGCCTAGCAGGTCTCTGTGTATCCATCGAGCCTCCCCGCGTCTGAGGCCAAGCGGGCAGCAGGTCGGTGGTCCTCGGCAGAGCTTGATATCCTCTGTCCAACTCGGGTTGCGGAGCACAGCTGCTGGCCCAGGCCGGCGCTGGCCACTTTATATAATCCCGCAGCTCGCACGCAGGGTGTACGGGAAAAGTGCGGAGTAGGGGATTCTTTTGCTGCTCTGCCTCCTACGCAGAGCCTGCTTTCCACTTCTGAAAAGTGCCGGGCCTTGGGAAGTGTTTTTCTTTTCATTCCTTACTGAAGCGTTTACTGCTGCCGCGGTCGCAGTCATAAATTTTGTTACAAACCACAATGACAGGTGCATTGATATGCACCGTGAGAGCTCCAGCTGCTTAATAACCCTGTCCCCTGGCCGCTGTGAGCGCCTTTTATTTATTCGGTATCATATTAGGTATTGATCTGGGCAGAATTAAGTGCAGTGAGCAAGTATCAGGGCTCCGTTGCTTCTAAGGCTAGGCGGATTGGGCGGGCCAGCGCGTCTGGGGAGCGAACGATGCGAACTCTGAGAGGGTGCTTGGCCTTCCTCCCTGCTGGAAACCATTTGGCCCTGTCTTCTGGGCCTGAGGTTAGGCCTCCAAGCGGAGTTGGGTAACTTGCAGGGACTTTGGAAAAGGACTAGCCAGCCCAGTTAGGCGACCCTTCCCTAAGAGGAGCAGAGGTGTTCTAGAGGGTGGCTGGCCTGTCCCACTCCACTGGCTCTGGTGAGGGAGGGGACAGATGGAAAGAGGAGGAAGAGGGTGCTCTAGAGGAGTGAGTGGATGGGCCCACTCCTCTGGTGAGGGTGAGGGTGGGGGCAGATGGAAAGAGGAGGAAGAGGGGGAGGGGTTAAGAGGAGGAGAGGAAAACTGAGGACTACTCAAAATAAGAAGTCCAGCTCAGCTGCCCCTCCCCCAAAGCTGCCCCCCCCAGGCATTTGGATCTTGGCGCTCAAATGAGCAAAGGTACCAAAGGGTGAGAAAAGAAAGCGGGGGGGGGGGGCTCGAAAAGATGAGCCACTGAACAGTTGACCATTGTCCAAATGATTTATGACCCAGTCCCGGTTTTTAGGTTCAGGCAGAGTTCACAAGGAGTAGGGATTTCTGGAAAGAAATAAACTTTTTTTTTTTTTTAAATCAGTTTTGTAACAATATTCTCAGGTTATGCTTTGGAAGCAGGACTTCTTCGGGGCTCTTTATGGAGGGTGCTGCAATGTGCCACCCCCCCTAAAGAGCAGCACCATTGCTACCTTTGCTTGTAAAGAAATGGACCATAGACCATGGAGTGGGAAATTAGTTAAGGCAATATAAACAGGCAAAAGATGACTGTGAGGGCTATCTGTACCTCTGAGGTCTTTATATAGAGATTTTTCTAGGAACATGCCAAGGCACAAAAATAATATGTAAGGCCATCTGTCCCATAGGCTTGCTTAGTTCCTCTGGAAGCGATTTTGATGTGACTGGTTCACCTCCCAAGACAAACTTGGTCAACATGGAGGCAGAAGGGGGATGTTTTGCTTCCACAGTTGTCAGTGGAATGACAAAGCAGCAGCAAATTCTGGTGGTTTCAGAAGCCTGGTGCAACCATTTAGACAAGCAGGAGAGAGCAGGATCCCTGAAAGGCCCTAAAACTTAGTCAAGCCAGCTTGGCAGGTTCTTTGGCCTGGGGCAAACATATATAAATATTAATCACAGAATGAGGATTTAATGTCCATTTGCTGTTTGGTAACTTTAGTAGTCAGTGATTGGTATTGAAAACTAATAAAAAGAATTAGTCTAGCTTTGTTAGGTGGCTATCTTAACTGAACACTTTTATGGGGACTAGTAAAAACTGCCTACAACAAAACATTTCAGTATTACTGCAACCCATTGAGGAGGACACATCTCTCATCAAGATAAATAGCGTATTCACTTGTATTTTAAAACAAAATACAACCATACTACCATACTACCAAATAAAGGCTAATTTGGAGAGTTTTCTTAATTGGTTGGGCTTTTTTGGTAAAAACACAGGGGGGAAATTAATGCAGAAGTGTTTTGGTTCCTGTGTTTAAATCTGATTGGCCATAAGTTGCATGATGTGGTCTGGAAGTCAGGGAAAATTTTCGGGAAGAAACTTTGTCTGAAAGATGAGCCCAGGAACTTAGGCCAGAGAGCTGACCTGTGAGTTTTCTTTATCAAACAGACAAAAGCGATTGAATGATATTAGTTATACTTTAACTCCTCAGGACCTTTTCAGAAGGGGTGGGAACAGCACCCCCCTATGAAGAGTCAGGGTATACAAAAGAGGAAGAATTTTTCTTAGCCTCCCCCATCCTTCTAATTCTGGGTCCATTTATCATGTCATGAGAACTCTCATTGGTTACAGGGTAGCTGGGAGGTGGGGCAGGATAGAAGGTCCAGAGCAGAGGTTAATAATAATAATAATAATAATAATAATAATAATAATATCTATTTATGTAAAGATCCAAAGGAAAGTGATAAAGTTATAAGAACATTCACCATTAACCCACACTACATACATCTCAAGATTTAAATCCCTTCATCCATTTTCAGGGACACCCTTCTGAAAGCAGCAGGAGGACAAAGTAAGGGGTGTGGAAAAATGTAGATGAAAGAATTTTTTTGTTTGCTTCAAAGTAAGTCTGGGAGCTTTTAGGTCTTCCTTTTGTTTTTTTACTTCCTAGCTTTTTACACTGTAGATTTCATAGTGCTGACCCACAAAACTAATTGTGAATTCTCACTCTGTCATCAAAGTGGACTGTCTGGCTCTTCAAATAAGATGCTGTGATTCTGAAACTAGGTGGGAAAGATTGTTTTAGAGGAAAGCTCTGAAAACTCAGGGCTTTTCTTCTATCCATCCAAACACTGAGATTAGGATTTCGGGGTAAGAATCCCCACATAGCATGCACAAAGCTCTGGGCTTGATCTCTAACACCAGACCAAACCCCAGGATTATCCAAAGACTGATTGTAACCTGTTCATCCACTCATTTATCCATCTACTCAATAACCATTTATTGCTCTTGCTACTCACAGGGCATTGCACTGAACGCCAATGATAAGTAGATGAGTAAAACACAAATCCCTCCATTTAAGAAGTTCATAGTTTAGGGAGAGAATCAGCCAGTCATAAATGTTTTCCCATGCAGGCTCAAAAGCTATATTGACAGTCTTGGAGAAAGACAACACTCCAAGAGAATCTTGGGGTGGAAGTAACTTCTTCCTTAGGCTAAAGCTGAACTCAGGAAGAAAGGCCTTTTCTTACATTTAGGAGAAATCCTCCAACTTTTCCAAGAGTTCATATAAATTGGACTTCATAAAACCTCCAATCCAGAACCTTGCCCATCTTTCCACATCAAAGTGAGTGGGAAGCTGAGAGCCTGCTCTAGTCAGTCCTTCTATATTGATGGGTCTTGCCAATAACAGCCCCTCTAGGATCTCTCCCTTTTTTTTCTTGGCAGGTCACCTGGAGTCTGGGAGCTGGCCCAGCTCTCTCAAGATTCAGCAGACACTGGCCTTGGTGGTGAAGGAGACAGTGGTAGTCAATGTTATTTGGGCAGGGTCAGCAGGCCCTGGAGCTTCCTGAGTGCACCATGCAGAAGGCTGCATACTATGAGAACCCAGGACTCTTTGGAGGCTATGGTTACAGCAAAGCCACTGACACCTATGGCTATAGCACTCCTCATCAGCCCTACCCACCCCCTGCTACTGCCAACTCTCTGGACACTGACTACCCAGGTTCTGCCTGCTCCATCCAGAGTTCTGCACCTCTCCGAGCCCCAGGCCATAAAGGAGCTGAACTCAATGGTAGCTGCATGCGACCTGGCACTGGGAACAGCCAGGGTGGGGGTGGTGGCAACCAGCCTCCTGGTCTGAACTCAGAGCAGCAGACACCACAACCCCCTCCTCCACCACCCACCTTGCCTCCATCCTCACCCACCAATCCTGGAGGTGGAGTACCTGCCAAGAAGGCCAAGGGTGGGCCTAATGCTTCTAGCTCTTCAGCTACAATCAGCAAGCAGATCTTCCCCTGGATGAAAGAATCCCGACAGAACTCCAAGCAGAAGAACAGCTGTGCCACTTCAGGTAGCTCTCTGGGCAGATGGTCCCTGAACCACATCCCTTCAGATTGGCCCCAAGAACCAGTTACCTGGGAGCCAAGAGAACCAAGGCTATCAGAGCAACCTTAGCAACAACATATCCAAATGTAGAAATGTCTGTTCTTTCTGGTGATTTTTATTGGGTGTATAGATCTGCAGAGATGGGACATGTTTTCGCTGCCTGTGCCGTTGCTGGACTGGTCCCATGCTTATTAGTAGAAAGTTCTCTCTTATGCTGACATATTATCTGCCTTCCCAGGCACTGGTCATATAACTTGACTTCCTCTTTGTCCCACCAGATCTTCAAAAGTGAAGATAGGTAGGGTGTGGTTTTATATACCTATAATCCCATCCCTTGAGGCTGAGGCAGGAGTATCTTGAGTTCAAGGAAAGCTTGGGAAGCACAGTGAGTTCCTGGACACTGTTAAGAGATCTTGTCTCAAAACAGGAAACCAAGTCAAGACAAACAATGCCCAAAACAGAAGGAAAAGAACCATGCCCAAATAAGTAATAAACATTATCCATTTATTTTATTTAACTTTGCAAAGAACTCTTTAAAATAGACATTTGATAACATCCTCGTTTTCCCCAGATCCACAGAACTACCAAGTGGTGGTCTCGAACCTACTGGGTATGACTCCAGGGCCTTCTAGGCACAGCTGTAAGACTCAGGCCCACTCTAGTGAGTCTGCAAAAGGGAAGGGTGTGCTCTAAGGGCAGAGCTCAAGAGCAGCCGTGCTTTCACAGCCTGGAAAGGGAGACTCCAGAGCTAAGGAAGACTTCTCTTGGGTCCGGTGAGGAGCTGACGCCTTCTCCTCTCTGCTGAGACAGATGCTTCTTGAACATTTCTGGCTTTGCGTTCTTGGTTGGGTTTATTTTCCAGGTCCAGGGCTAGTCTGAAGCCTGGGATGTTATTTGTAGCGCATCTCTGCTCTGCCCGATGCTCCCTGGGCTGTGGTCCTAGGGGAGAGTATCTTCCTGCCTGAAAGCTCCTCAGCTTTGCCCCTCCCTCCTTAGCTCAGACACAGGCCCTCCCTCCCCGGAGAAATGCATTTGTCTTCCCAGTGAAGGAGTGGACAAGCAGCTGAGGGGTGGTGGGGAAGGTTAAGCCAGTGCTGAAGCTGCTGTTCCTAGCATTGCCATATGCAACATGCTTTCAGCCTGGCCTTGGGATCCCCTAAAACTCCAGGGCAGTATCTGGGGAGGGGGGGGCTGTATCAGCACCTCCCTGCCTTTGGGTGCACCTGGCTGGAGTGAGGTGCCAAGACCCTTGCCCACTTCTTTGCTTGTGAACAAACAAGGCAGGCTGGCGATGCCTCTGACACCCGGCTCCCTCCAGCCCCCAGTCCCCATCAGCAGAGGTTGGGAGGGGTGTTCAAAGAAGTCTGGCCTTTTTGATGGGGAGTGTCTCATGAGCTGCTCTTAGCCTCACAGCGAAGTCCTTCATGGCCTGTGGGTTGAGATGAGGTGACGGGCTAAGGTGGAGAGGAAAGAAAAGGCAGAGTAAGGCAGAAGTTACAGGTGCAGCTGACAGGTAGGCCTAGAGGCACCTAGAATGAGTGTTCCCTCAGACTTTGGCCTCTCATATATCTCTACCCTACTTGAAGCCAGACTGGAGGTGAAAGCAGGGGAAGGAAATGGGGACAGGAAAGCACACTCTCCATTCGGAGATTTCTTATCCCAAGCTCAGCACCCTGTCTGTCTCTTTCCCTGTCCAGGAGAGAACTGCGAGGACAAGAGCCCGCCAGGCCCAGCATCCAAGAGGGTGCGCACGGCTTACACGAGTGCTCAGCTGGTGGAGCTGGAGAAGGAGTTCCACTTTAACCGCTACCTGTGCCGGCCGCGCCAGGGTGGAGATGGCCAACCTGCTGAACCTCACCGAGCGCCAGATCAAGATCTGGTTCCAGAACCGTCGCATGAAGTACAAGAAGGACCAAAAGGCTAAGGGCATCCTGCATTCTCCGGCGGGCCAGTCCCCAGAGCGCAGTCCGCCTCTGGGAGGAGCGGCCGGCCACGTGGCCTACTCCGGCCAGCTGCCACCGGTGCCCGGCCTTGCCTACGACGCACCCTCGCCTCCCGCTTTCGCCAAATCGCAGCCCAACATGTACGGCCTGGCCGCCTACACGGCGCCGCTCAGCAGCTGCCTGCCGCAGCAGAAGCGCTACGCGGCGCCCGAGTTCGAGCCCCACCCCATGGCGAGCAACGGTGGCGGCTTCGCCAGCGCCAACCTGCAGGGCAGCCCGGTGTACGTGGGTGGCAACTTCGTCGACTCCATGGCGCCCGCGTCCGGGCCGGTCTTCAATCTGGGCCACCTCTCTCACCCGTCTTCGGCCAGCGTGGACTACAGCTGCGCCGCACAAATCCCTGGCAACCACCACCACGGACCGTGCGACCCTCACCCCACCTACACAGATCTCTCGGCTCACCACTCGTCTCAGGGACGCCTGCCCGAGGCCCCCAAACTAACACATCTGTAGCGGTTGCCGCTGGCCTGGTAGCTCGGAGCAATTACCTCTCTGGTTTTGGTGGCAGGGGCGGTGGGGGACGGGGCCCGTGGGGCAGTTCGTGGGACCCCCCCTCCCCGATCTGGTTTGGCCGCTGGCTCACGAGTCTCAGGCTTCCAGCGGCCTAGGCTGACACGACTGGGCCTCCCCTCCAGGCACGCAAGTCCTCCTTTGGGTGACTCGCCATAAATCAGCCGCAAGGATCCTCCCCTGTAAACCTGACAGTGCCATACACTGCGGACCGAGGGACTCTAATCTGGTAATGGTGTCCCTAAGGTAAGTCCGAGACCCATCCGTGGCGTGTCCTGAAGAGGGACTAGAGCCTGGAGAATCCCAGGCCTGGCCCCTCCATCTAGCTTAGTTTCAGAGACCTTAATTTATATGCTCCCTCCCCTCCTGTAAAGATTGCATCGGACTAAACAATCTGTATTTATTATTTGAAGCGAGTAATTTCGTTTCCCTGATTATTTATCCTCGTCTTGATGTATTTATGTGTATATTTGTAGAATTCTCCAGCCGGGCCTAGGTACACGCTCCCAGGCCTTGGGGCCACATTTCACCTCTTTAGTCCCCTTGGTCTGAACTAGTTGAGAGAGTAGTTTTGAACAGTTGTAACCGTGGCTGGTGTTTGTAGTTGATATAAAGGACTGAGATCATGAATGGTCCTTCATGGGTAGAGTCAGGCAGCAGCCCGGTGGCATAGCACGGCTCACATTAGTCGTTTCTCAACAGCCGAAGCCCTCACCACTCGACACAGCTTATTGATTGCAAATTGTCTGGTACTATTTGAACAAACATTTAGAATAAAAAATTTTTCTCAGTTGGAAGTGTATCTGTGTTAATCACGCTCATTTGCAGGCAGACAACTCTGCCTTGATCCCTCTGTAAGACGACTCCCCCAATAAAAAAGGACCCTCTGAAAAATATTTTTATTTATTCGGAACCTATTGCACGAATTGTTGTGGAGGAATGCTTGATTACATTGACGCTATTGAAATTGGGTGATAGTAATCAGAGGATGCAAACCCCTAAGTATTGTAGGAGGGATGATCACAATAGGGCTTTGCCAAAGCAACACTTCATGGCTCTTTCTACCACCTCTTTCTAGACATGATCGATACATGGAGGGGGGAGGCAGAGCTCATTTTTTCTGCATTAAATAATAAAAATTAAACTTTGGGAAAAAAACTGACAATCAAAGAAAAAGCATAAGAGAAACAAGAAGGATTAAGCTATGAAAAGCTAAGGTGCAGTGGTTTAAAAACAAATGACCATGCGAAGACAAGCACCCAGGCTTTTATCTCTAGGAAGCGCTCAAGATATTTTTTTTTTCCGTTGTAATGGTCAGTAGCTCATTTCAAAAGAAAGCAAATGTTCTCCATAAATGTAAAATAATAAAAGTTCCATTAATAGAACACAACACGTATAAACACTTTGTTTACTCCTGTTTCTTTGTGCAAAACGGGCATAAGTCTACAACATTTACAATCGTTTTGTAAATATCCGTGTGGCTCTAGCTAGGGTCGGGTACTTACACCCACTTCTATAGAAGGGGGCACTTGGAAAAAGGTCTTCAGACAAGGTTCAATTATTTTGTATTTCAGCAAAGTCTGCCCACGCATCTCTGTTTGGTTTGGCAAACATACAACTCCCACGACCAGCCTGGTGACACGAGGTGGGATTCCTATTGTGTGGAAATGGCTTCTCCTCTTCTGGTGGAACAACTCTGGTTTTCTCTTTGGATGTTTGTGTTTCGCTCAGTAACGATGGCTCAAAATAATATTTAGTTTCCTTGTTCCTTTGTGCTGTTTTAAAATGGCATGTTAGGCTGGGGTGGGAAGGGATATCCTTTTGCTAAATTTCACTCTATCTGAGCAAGTTTAAAGCATATATGTTGTAGAATTGTATCAACAGAATAAATGACTTCAATTGAAGGCATATTTTACCCACTCTAAGGCTTAACCTTGTTTTCTATGAAACTTGCATTCATAGGCAGAATCTATAATTATAAGAAATTATTTTTTAAGCTCTTAAGGAAATCAAAGAAGAGTTAGCTGCCTTGTAGGAAATCACAGCCACCTTTCTTAACTGGCTAAATATTAAATAGATGAATTGTCAAGCTGTTTAGATTCAGCTCGGTTTCTCTCATCTCTTCTTCCTACCATAAATAATAATAAAAAATACATAATGCATCATGGCTTCAGGCGTTTCCCAGCGCGGTGTGTTACCGCAGGAGTATCTGCTGAGTCTGCGGGTGTCTGCAAAACCCCAAGTGTCATCTGTGGCTTAGGGTTTCATGGATTAGACTTTAAACAGTGTCTAGCCCGGCTGACATCAGCTTCCTCTCACACACATAGCCTCTAAGGAAGTGTAAGGGTGGGGGCTCCCTCTCTAGGCAGCCGCAGCCTCCCACGCCCTGCTGTGGAGTAAGGATGTAGAGAGAGGGGGAAAGGGATCGCTTCGATTTCGGCCTTCTCCCACCTTCTGAAGTTCTAGAGACACCAGAGAATTGCCTGGTTCTTTCCTGCCACTGGAGGGGATCACGTGACGGGCACACTCGCTCCTAGCGTGGGTGGGGGCGGCGGCGAGTTCTGGGAGGGCGCACTCCCACGCGGCCGCCCGCCGGAGAGAGCTGGGCCCGCGGCACAAGCATTTAAAACTTCATAAATTATAAACAAGCCGCCTTGGCCTTCGCCATAAATTCCGCTCCTCTTGAGCCTGCAATTAGTGTTAGGAAGCACCCAAGTCTAAACACAACCAAACGCCCTCTGAAGGGTCCAACTGCCCGAGGTTGCAAGCCTTTATTATTTCCCGGTGCCACCCCCTCAGCACCCGAGGTTTGCACACAGTCACCTCCTCCCCCGCCACCGCCGGCAGTACACACTCCGCTGGGTTCCCGCTTAGCCCGGGAAGGTCACAATAGCAGCTCTATCTGCCAAGGCGCCTGCCGCCTCCTCCCTCCCGGGTCTCGGAGAAGCAAAGAAAGAAGAGTGGGGGAGGGGAGCCTGGCCAGCAATGGCGCCCGGGTCTCAGGCCTCCGTTCCAGCTTCAAGACCCCTGGCAGGACACTGTGCGGCAAGTTGGCAAGGGAAGGGAATCTGCACCCTAGCTTGTCTTTGTCCCACGACGGACACTGTGGGGCAGAGGAGCACCGACCCTCATCTCCTTGTTGAGGATGCCCAGAAGCAGTCAGGTCTACCCAAAGCCCAGGAGTCCCATTGTGCCAGCGGCTTCCTTTCTGGTCCTCCACAGAGAAGGCCTTAGCCACAACAGGGGGCTATGCCAAAAGGAGGAACACCCCGGCCTCTCCTGAGGGGATTGGTCTTGGGAGATCCACCTCTTTTGTTGAAGGGCAAGGGTGGCTTAGTTCTGGCTTTGGCCTTTGGCCAGCCCTTCTTTTTCTCCATAGCTTTTTTTTTTTTTTTTTTTTTGGTGGTGGTGGTGGTGATGGGGCGTCGGGAAGGTTATGGATCTCCATTAGATTTCAGAAACTTTAGATCTGAATGAAAGAGGGCAGGTCCTTCCTTGAGCCTGGCTCATGGATGATAGTCACTTGGGCATCCCTGGTTGTTCTGTCCAATCAAATGTGGATTAAGGTAGGATGAAGATCAAACCCTAGAGGGTATGGCCCTGCTGCAAAATGGAGGTGGGTGTGGGTGTGGAAGATCAAGAGACGTTTTCCTTGCAACCTGGGAAACCTCAGCATACATTCTGATGTGGAGCTAGGCAGGGAATGGGAAGATGGGGTGGAAAGCCTTGGAGGGTAGCCCTGCTAAGGAGGTAAGAAGAAAGGGCAATCAAGCACAATTTCTGCCTTCTGGCTTTCAGAACATAACCTCATCTGATGACCTGACAAAGAAAATTCCGCCTCTAATGGAATCATTAAGTTAGCCACCCATTTGTGCCCTTTCTTTGCACAGACTTTCAAATAGGAGACAGGAGGAGAAAAACAGAGCTAGTACCTTCCCTTTGGTGGGACTGGAAGCCCAGCCACACCAGAGAGAGATCAGTCAAATTGGTTTCTGAGGCCCCAGAGGCTGCTAACCTTGCTGAACAAGATTCTTCAAATTTACATCTCTAAGAAGTATTAAACAATAGTGATCACCTACACTAGCTACGCCTCCTTTTTCCTATACTCACTCTCTACTCTCTACCAATGCCTCTTGAGTGAAGTGGTCTTCCCAACCAGCAGGCTTGGAAGC
This sequence comes from Cricetiscus sungorus, assembly GCA_030556225.1. Lineage (NCBI taxonomy): Eukaryota > Metazoa > Chordata > Mammalia > Rodentia > Cricetidae > Cricetiscus > Cricetiscus sungorus. Next base: position 15,740,787 of record JANBXA010000372.1, read on the forward strand.
TCAGGCTCTCCATCTGTTGAGGGTTTTCATTATAGAGGGTAAAGAGGAGGCAGTGAGTGGGTGTATGTTTGAATAACAAAGAACTTAACTCTTCTTCTAATAACAAGTGCTTCACTTATTTGACACACCCTACCCTCCCACCCTCCCCCGTGGAGGTGGGGGGGAGTCACAAGCTTGTTTACAACTTTTAGTATTCAAGGGACTGTCACAAGTCTGTTTGACTTTACCAGAATTGGTTGTAACTTCCTTCTGAAGTCAAGAATTGGGTAATCCCAGTTTGCAGGTCTAGGAAGGTCTTTCTTCTTTATCTGTAAGTTCTTGGCAATCGCTTTGCTCCTTCTTTCAGACACTTAGAGAAAATAACCACAGAAGTTTATGAGCATATGGAAGGCCCATACCCCCAAGGTTTAGTCTCATCACTCTTGGGCACTGCAACTTCCCAGACAGGGTATATTCAGAACCTGGGTCAACAGACATTTGGGCACCAAGACACTCAGGGAGCTGAGTCTGAGTTGTCTGCAGCCAAGCCTTACCTAACCCACACCTTTGAGGGCTAACCCTTCCAGATCTCTTTCTGAGAAGGAAGGCCTGAGTGGATAGCAAAAGACTGGGTGGGTAAGTCCTCTACCCTTACAGCTGTGCTACACTGAAGGGCTGGTAACTGGAGAGTGCCATCACTTACCTCTCATTGTTACCTTGTTTCTATTCCACTGTAAATGTTCTTACCTTTGGGGTCCAAGGTTGGTGTCAAATGGATTTATAAACCTGACCTGAAGCCTTTTCTTAAACATTTCCCTCAGGGCTCACATCCTCCCTGTTGTCATTTTAGCTCAGGTCCAGTGTGAAGCAAACGGAACAGACTTTCCGCAGTAGTAGAGACTTGCGGTAGTAGAGAGAGATGAAGGCCACCATGCCACCCCACCCACTCCAGTCTGTGGGCTGGGAGCCACTGCATGTGTTTTCTTGTTCTACATCTTGTGATAATTACTTCTAAAAACAACCTAGGAGTGAACCAGTGGCAAATATGGTGGATGGCAAATATTCACCCTACTACTAATCTACACTCACAGACAGTGTCGAAATACCTTGACTGGTATTCCTTTGGCTAATCTGGCTCATTTTTCAATAAGTCTGGAATAATTAGCATTAGAGTGGACCACAGGAAGAGGAGATTTCTGTATGAGTCAGGATTCATGAAGAGCTTTGGTACAGATACAACCGATGGGAGTGGGAAGCAGAGAGTTAAACCAGGCCCAGAGGGCCTGTGGGCAAGGACCTTTCTTAAAAAGAGTCTGGAAGGTCTTTTAATGACTCTATTGTTCACTTCCTTGGCCTGAGAATACCCTAGTCCTCCCCACTTTCTTCTGAGGACCGCGCGGGAAAAGGGGTCACACGAGGAGAGCTCTGGGGAGTTGGTCCCTCATTCCTATCTGCCATCCCTTAGGGCAGCCAACGCCATCCGTGGCTGGCAGAGAACACAAAGGAAGCCCCAACTCAGCCTCTCCCCCTCCCCGGACCTAGGGTCACTATAAGCAGGAGGCTGGTGTAGTTTCCAGTCTCAGCGTCCTGGCAGCCCACGGGAACAATAGCTGCTGCCTGTCCCGGAGGTCGGGCGCTCAGCACAAAGCCAGCTTGGTCCACGCTGCCCCAAGACGCGCGCTGATCTGGCTGCCGCCGCCCGCCCGCTGGTGTGTTCCCGCATCCACCTAGAACTCTTCAGCAAAGACAAACGGTGAGTTAATCACCCTACCGGCTGGCGGCCGCGTCTTCTGCGCCCGCCTTGGAGGCGGGATGGGAGTGGGGTTCCTCTGTGTGTGTCTGGGGTGGGGGCGGGAAAGGTTAGTCTTATTAAGAGTTCATCAATCACCCAGTGTGCACTTTTCGCTCGACAGTGGTTCCTCCTCCTTTAGAGCAAGTCTGGGCCAGCTGGGAGCCGACCAGAAACCGCAAGCAGAGGAGACGCTAGTGCTCTGGGTGAGCGCTAAAGCCCTTCCGCGCCCCCACCCCCGCCGTGTCTACCCCACAGCAGCTAGGACTGAGCCCACAGAAGGGGCGGTCCAGCACATCTCTGCCCAGCACCCGAGGGGAGGGCCAATACTCAACTCCTAAGGTCTTATCACAGCCCACCAGCACAGACCTCGAACTCAGCAGCAAGCTAGCACCCACACTAGCCCCTGGCCCATTGTGACCCAGAATTATCCTCCCCCCCCCACCCCAGTGACACTCACATAGGCCCCTCTATTCTCAGAACAGGGCACCCTTCCTTTGAAGGCAGGGCAAGAAAAGTCCCAATGGGTCAAGGTTTCTTGCTGACCCCAAATCTCTGCCTGCAGGCCTCTTTGCGTGGGAGTAAGTAGGTCAAGGCTGCTATTGAACTTGGAGTAAACTTGAATGTCATCTAAAGTTACAATAAAAGTATGTATATGCACTATCCACAACAGCTTTCCTGTCTATTGTAGCAGCAAGACTATTAAGTATTTTACTTCAACTTTTGGCTGGGGGGGGGTTCATTTTAGTAATATCATAAAGGAAAGACTGGAAGCTTCCAGAGACAGTCATGAACTTGTCTGCTACAGGCCAGTTTCGGTGGAATAGGAGGTAATTACATTCCTACACCACTTCTAGAGTGGCAAATGCTCTCTGTAAATTCCAAAAGCTTTGGCCTAGTTCCCCTCTGCCTTTTTCTCTGGGTGGCGTCAGCTGATATGTTTCTTAACATCCCAGCATTGTCCTTCCTTCCTACAGCCTTCTTTGTCCTCATCATTTTGGGAGGTAATTTACTTATTTTGGAAAGATGTTCTACTTCATTTTGCTTTAGACAGAAGGTGAATCATTGAATCCTCACACAATCCCAACCCATCGAGCAATAAAGATACTAACCCTGCTGCTTTTGGTTCATTCCCCCCCCCCTCCCCGACCTTCCACCAGCCCACTGGACAATTCCTGTGAGCACTGTGTTGTTCTGTGAAATGCAAAGCTGAGTAACAGAGAAATACTCCTCAAAGCAACCTGACAGTGCTATAACATGTTTGCTCACTGTGTTCCTGGAATAAAAAAAAAGAGCTGTTAACCATACTGTGATGCCAAAACAGCTACTCAGGTGATTTTAGGTTCCTAAGAGTTAAGAGTTTTCAGGCTAAGGAAGAAATAACATTCCAGGCAAAGAAAGCAAAAAATGAAAAGGGAAGAAAGAACAGGGAGAGTTTTGGAGTAGGGCACCATGGCTGGGTTTGTGTAGAGAAGTCGGGACCTCTTATATGGGCAGTAACTGTTGAATCAGGTTTTACCCTGGGATAAAGGGGTTCATTATCTGGATGGAAAACTAACTCTGTATCTAACTGGAGAAAGGAGAAAGTCAAGTTTAGAGAAAGTAGCAATAAGGGTGAGGAGACAAGGCATTTAAGAGGTTAGATTGGGTGTAGAAGAGGAGTTGACATTAATTCCTAACTGTTTTGAGGGCCTAAGTGAGAGTCAAGCCATTAACTACAATGAATAGAGGAGGAAGAGAATGCAAGGGAATCTAATGTGTTCAGTTCAGGTCTACATTGTGTTTTCTACTTTGCTGCTAATACACTACAAGACCCTAAGCAATTCACTTAATCTATCTGAACTATTTCATCAGCGAAACAGTCAATCAAGATATCCACCTTGCAGGTTTATCATCAGAGGAGAGAGAGAGAGAGAGAGAGAGAGAGAGAGAGAGAGAGAGAGAGAGAGAGAGAGAGAGAGAGAGAGTGTGTGTGTGTGTGTGTGTGTGTGTGTGTGTTTTAGAGTCGTCTTCACTAGGCCCAAGTTAATGTTCTATATATAAAGCTAAAATTTAGGGGCAATGTACCCCAACCCTCCTCATGTTAGATCCTGGATAGCCACAGAGAAATAAGTCCCACGGAAATTAAAAACAAGACCCTACCACTTCCCAGATATTGAATCCAAGCTAATGGTTAGGGTGAGGTCAGATCAGATTGCTAATCGGAGCCCTCTGTTTCCAGATGGGTGATCTCAGGAGGATTCCCATAGAAATGTGGTCTAGGTATCAGACCACTAAAGAGGAGGCTTCTTAGCAGATGTCAAGAAGCATTGTGTGTGTGTGTGTGTGTGTGTGTGTGTGTGTGTGTGTGTTAATACATGTGTCTATATGGGGATGCTTAAGTTCCATACACACTGAGGAACAGCATAATATAGGAAAAGCATTGGGTATCTGACCTTGGCTGTTTACAGGGATGTGCCTACAAGTTGCTTGTCTTTTCTGTAGCAGTTTTCATCTGTGAAATAGATCAGATAAGGGGAAAAAAATGACATTTCATGGAATGCTGTAAGGATAAATAAAAGATGAAATTTTCTATTCATCAGATTGTTCAAAATATAAGAAAGCAAAAACAAAACAAACCTCTTTAATATCCTGATTATTTGGTAAGGGTTTAAGGAAACAGGAACTCTGAAAAGTTACTAGTAAAAATATAAAATGAGTTTTTGTTTTGAGACAAGCAAACGGGGCCTTTCTGCCTTGTGATCTTTTTAAAAAATAAATTATTTTACTGTATGTGTGTGCAATATATATATATATATATATATATATATATATATATATATATGCACACAGCATTTTGCCTGGTATCTAAGGAGTTCGGGAGAAGGGATCAAATCCCCATGAAGTGGAGTTGCAGACAGTTGTTGCCTGACATGTGGGTGCTGGGAATCCAATTCAGATCCTTTAGAAGAGCAGGTACTGTTAGCCACTGAACCATCTCTCCAGCCTCTGGATTGTACTCTTTATACTCCTTCCTCCTTCCTCTTGAGTTCTGGGATTACAAGATACCTTGCTTTGCTTTTATAAAGAGCAACTTATCAAAATGCATTCAAGATGTCAGCACAAACAAACTTTAATTTACAAATGCCACTTCAAGAAATCTCTCTCTTTTTTTTCTTTCTTTTTCTTTGTTTTGTTTTGTTTTTGAGACAGGGTTTTTCTGTGTAACAGCCATGGCTGTTCTGGAACTTGCTTTGTAGATCTGGCTGTTCTTGAATTCACAGATACACACCTGCCTCTGCCTCTCCAGTGCTGGGATTAAAAGCGTGCATCACCATTGCCTGGCAAGAAATTTCTTAATGGGTAAAAGTTTGTTTATGTGTATTTACTAGCAAAAGGTTTTTTATTAATTAAAAAATTTTATTTATCTTACATCCTGATCAAAGTTTCTTCTCCCTTCTCTCTTCCTCTCCCCTCCCCACCCCCCATCCCTCCCCTCCTGCTACCCTCCCTCCACCCATTCAGTCTCCTCAGAAAGGGGCAGGCCTCCCCGTAGGTGTCAACAAAACATGGCATATCAAGTTTAGGCTAGACCAAATTCCTACCCCTGCATCAAGGTTGGGCAAGGCAACCCAGCACAGGGAATAGGTTCCCAAAAGCCAGGTAAGTGCTAGGAACAGGTCCTACAAACAGATCAAGCTACTGACATGCAAAGGGCCTAGGTTGGTTGCTACAGGCCTCTAGCAGTCCATCCAGAGTCTTCGAGCTCCTAGGTGTCAGGTCAGCTGTCTCTGTGGGTTCCCACATTATGACCTTCCTTGACCCCCTGGCTCATACAATCTCTCCTCCCTCTCTTTAACAGGACTGCCAGAGCTTGACCCAACACTTGGCTGTGGATCTCTGCATCTGCTTCCATTAGTTACTAGATGAAGGCTCTCTAATGACAATTAGGGTAGTTACCAATCTGATTATAGGAGACGGCTGCTTCAGGAACCCTCTCTGCTATTGCTAGCAAAAATTTGAAGCAGGTAAAAGACCCATCAACACAATTAGTAGAATCAATTTAGTAACGATTCACAGAAAACAGTATGAAGTTGCAAAGTTGGCTAAGAGGTGTTGGGTGCATTTTGTATGGACGATCTTAAGATACAACAGAGGAAAAAACAGAATGCAATAGAGTCGTGTTAACATGCTACCATTGGGCTAAAAATGTGGGGAAACACAAATTGTTCATGCATAAAGTATCTTTGAGAAAATATCCATGACATGGATAAAATTGGGTTGCTTAGATGAAGAAGGACTACATGGCTGGGGAAAAGGGTAGGAAAAGACTCCATTGCAGATTCCTTTGAATCTTGAGCCACAAAGTGTCAATTTATTACTTATTTAAAAAATAAAGCAACAAATTGTCATTATTATTAGAGGTGCTGGGCATGGAACCACAGGACTTTGTGAATGTTAGGCAAATACTACACCACTGAGCAATATTCCAACTCTCAAAGCAAGAAATTAGGAGCTGAGAGATGGCTCCTCAGTTAAGAGCACTGGCTGCTCTCCCAAAGGACTTGGGTTTGATTCCCAACACCCACATAGCAGCTAATAACTGTATCTCCAGCTCCAGGAGATATGATACTCCCATTCTAGCCCTTTCGGGCACTGAACCTATGTGGTACACAGATATACATACAGGCAAAACATCTATATACATAAAAACAATTTAAGAAACAAATTATTAGTGATTAGTACACATGTATCAAATTGGTAAATGCTTGTATGTATTCATACATACCTTTTTAAAAATGTAAACATATCAGAAAAGAATAGAAGGCTTTGCAAATACTTTACCAAAGACAGAAACTAGCAGTAGATTTGAAAAATATATGAATCTATCTTCTACATTTCAAACAAAGAAGAGAATGGCATGCTGAGAATTTTTTTTTTCAGTGCTGGGATCAAACTCATTGCTTTATGCATGCTAGACAAGAATTCTACTACCAAACACACCCCAGCCCTTCTGCTAAGAAAATGTATAGAATATGGCAAAGGGTTAATACACAAAGGGTTTATAAACTAACAGAGAAAAGACACAAACCTTTTTAATAGAAATATTAAGCCCATGACAGACCATCTCACATTTGTTCCTTTTTGTACTTGAATCAACTTAGGGTCGTTTCTTGTGGCCCTTCCAGGGTCCTGACAATAGTCAACCTCCACAGGAAATTCAAGAATTCTTTACCCTTGCAGGCAGTAGAGGGGGTGGGGGTGGGGACCCAGGTTCATCTCTGCCTACTCTTGTTGGAGACTCAGGGTGTAACTACACAAGTCTAAGGCAGAGGCTTACCAAACATGTTTCAAGGGAAAGATGCCCTTCCAGAAATGAAGACACCTTCTTCAGTGTCATTCTGCCTGCTCTGGACTGAGGTTGCTATAGTGCCAGTGTCAGTTCTTCCTTGTCCAGGCTGCAGGAAAGTCTAAGCCCCATCATTTTTGCTAGAATGGCTGTCTCCTTTTCAACTCCCAAGTAAAGAAACTTCCTGCCTAAAACCAAGAGTTCGACTCAGTCTATGGCTAAGGTGCCTTCTGTCTTTGCCTTCTCACACCATGGACGATCATCCTTTAGCCAGAGAAAGTCAACTCACCACTGCTGGATCCCTGAGGCTCAAAAGCCCCTTCCAAATGATTTGGGAGATGGAAGGAAATGGGAGTTAAGAACCCATCCTTACTCCTCTCCTTATACTGTGGCTTCAGAACCACTCCCAGTTTCTCCAGGGGATGGAAGAAACAAGTTTCTCTTCCTATTCATCCAAGGCAAGCTAATGGAATACCAGTCTTTAGAAAACACTAACTGGCCACTAAAACATGTGAATTTCCTACTGACCACTTCCTCCAGATTTATTTTTTTTTAATCTTCATATTTATTTATTAGGTGTATGTTTTATGTCTGTGTACATGTAAGCATAAATGTATGTTGGTGTCAAAAACAAAACAAAACAGAAAAAGGTATTAGATCCTCTGGAGCTAGAGCTGTCAGCTGTCCAGTGTGAGTAGTGGGAACTGAACTCATGTCTACAAGAGTAACAAACATTCTTAGCCTCTGAGCTCTCTAGCCCCTGACCACATCTCTTAGACATTTTCTGGAGCTGTAGACCATTGACTTTGACGTTGATATCTCTACACTGCTACTCAACTGTTGCAGGAGAATTGTCCATACAGCCATTCCACTGTGCCAATAAAACAACCTTGAATCTAGGACAGAGTCAGTGATTGGATGACTTGGATTAGCCATAAAGTTTTTGGAGGACTTTGCAGAGCAGCTAGAGATGGCAGGAAGAGACTTGGGAGAAGTTGGGGTGGGTGAATTATAGTGCTAGAGGTTCCGGAGAACCTTGGAGAAGGGGTCAGCCAATCGCTACATTTCCTTGGATTCTTCAGGTCTTTATCTCAATTTCTGACTCCTGAGTTCTTATTATACTAAAATAAATTAGGTTATCATTTCATCTGGCAGCTACATGTGGTGTTTAATATGGGGATAAAAGCAAGCTTAAGCTATCGTCTGAGCATTTATAATTAACATCAAATCTCTGTGTGGTTATTTGGGAATTGGCTGGCAGGACAGAAAGCTCGCCTACACTCACCATGCTTATAGACACAGTTCAGGTAAACTCATATGTCAGCTAGCCAGGCCAAACTACTCTTTCACTCTGTTCACTGTCCCTTCTACAGAAGCATTTCCTTCCTGTTCTGTTCCCCCAACCCCAACTTACAAAGCAGAAAATTTCAAAGTGTAGTTTTGAATGCTTGCTGTAATATCACCCAAGAAGCTTCTTAAAAAATAAAGATTCTAGGCCAGGTGTTGGTGGCCGATGCCTTAATCCCAGTACTCAGGAGACAGGTAGATCTTTGTGAGTTAGAGTCTCCAGGACAGCCAGGGCTACACACAGAGAAATCCTGTCTGGAAAAACCAAACCAAACCAAACAAACAAATAAAGATTCCCGAGTCAGCCCTGTTGGATTAAAATATCTGGGAGTAGGCCAATAAAACTGTATCTTTAAGTAATTCTCTATGGCGATCCCAATAAATGCAAAGCAGTTTTGGGTGCCAATGATCTGAGGATCCTCTTAGCCAGTACTAAATAATGGTAGGGTTCTTTATTTCTGACCAACAGATGTTTATTAAATACCTACCATGTGTCAAAATGCTGGCTTGGCCCATGAATCTCTCATCTGCAAGACTCAGGGAAGGGCCCAGTCCTGAAGTGTTTCCTTAGGGAGATCCTGCTACCAGAATGCTAAGAGGTTTAAAATTCCTGTCTTTAAGACCCCTTCCTATGTCCTTACGTCTATCTTTTGATGGCTGTAAATGTGAGAGAACTGTATCCTAATCTCTTTTCTCTTAGTCTCGCATAAGTCTAACTGTCTTTTACTCCCATAAGTTAGGAGATCTTCTCTGTTTTTGGATATGCAGATTCAAGAGTTCAATTTCCTTTAAGTAGCTCCAAGGGTTAGCACAGCGGGGCTTATGGAAGAAGGCACTTTGGTGTTTCCTAAGGTCAACTTTAAACACACAGAAGACAAGGCCACCAGGAGCCACATCTCCATCAGAAAAGAAGCTTGTTATTAGAGTGAGAGAGAAAGGTGGTGGTGGGGGTGGGTGGGTGAGAGTGTGGATGGCTGCTGTGGTAAGCAGGTGGTGGGGGAGGGGAGATGCTATTTAAAGCATTCCTACATCAAACTCACCAGGGCAATCAGGTCACCTCCCATGGAGAACTCACAGCCCCAAGACAGAGGGCAAGTGGCCCTTGAGGATTCATGACATAAACAATTAATAAAATTAATAAGGAGTTTCCCCATATTCTGTGAATATTGGAAACAAGCTGGATAGTTACTAAAAATAGTCTCTATTCACTTATCCTCATTCAAGTTTTCCCCAATGATATCTCCCAATCTCTCCTCAGACAATTAGAGACTATGATTATTCTGGGGTATGAGCTGGGATACAATGGCAGAGCACTTGCCTAACCTGTGTGAGGTTTTTTGGTTTTTTTTTTTTTTTGTGTGTGTGTGTGTGTGTGTGTGTGTGTGTGTGTGAGAGAGAGAGAGAGAGAGAGAGAGAGAGAGAGAGAGAGAGAGAGAGAGAGGAGAATCATCTAGTGTCTTAAAGTAGAGCTAAGACCCAGGATGAATCTTGTTCCTTTGGTTTGAGAATATCTTTTCTAGGCATAATAGACTGTTCTTACCTAGGACAGATGGTAAGCATCTGCTGAATCTGAGCATGAAATGACTAGAGGCTTGAGTTCCAACAAATATTATGTACACTCACTCAAGGGCTGAGTGTGTAGTTCAGTGGTAGAGTGCTCACTAAGCATGTGCTGGGACCTGGCTTGTAGACTCAGCTCATCAAAATAAAAGAACCAACTCTGGAGTGAAGATAGCAAACTGATCTCCGAAACATAGGATGCCCTAAGGACCCAAGTGTGAGAAGAGAGGATGAGAAGTAGACCGTAGCTCTCTGTATGGGTTCATCAGGGAACCACAATTAAGTCTGAACAGATATTGAACCCTACTCCAACCTGCACTTCTGATGTCCACTCTCAATAGAATTGAGGAAACAAAATAACAGCAACAACAATAAAAATAGGGGGCTGGAGAGATGGCTTAGTGGTTAAGAGTACAGGCTGTTCTACCAGAGGACCGGGGTTTAATTCCCAGCGCCCATATGGCAGCTCACATCTGTCTGTAGCTCCAGTTACAGGGTTCCAACACCCTCACACAGACATACACTCAGGCAAAACACCAATGCACATAAAATAAAAGTAAATTATTAAAAATAAAATAGCAACAACTACTCCACTTAATTTTAGTATATTTTCTACTTCAAGCAAAGACAACAGTCTCCAAAAAAATTGCTTCAGGGGAAGCAAATAATGGACAGTTCTAGGTGGAAGGTCTACTTTCAATGGAAGTCTTTCATTTTCCATTCAGCTGCAAGAACCCCACACTCATAGATTTGTGTTCAGTCACATGTCATCCCTTCCATTTCTAGCTCCAGGTCCAGCCACCTCTCTGGCTCAGACGCACCAGCACAATACACTTTGGCATAGCGTTGTTTGCTTACAAGTCCACAGCCCTGAAAGGGGTTCACTTCTTGGAATATGATGCCAAAGAGTTGAATTTTAGGCAAGGGCTCAATCACTCTTTCATGACAAGTGGATCCATAAAACAATAATAAAACGTAACTCACTATGACTTAGAGGCTGTAATAGACCAAGTTTTCAGGGCAGTGGAATTAACCAAGAGCAGACCCTTCTGAATCTTCACTACATATGCTTTTAGGGAAGCACCTTCATTTACTTGTGGCAGCGTGTAAATAAATAGCCCGTTTATTTAACTTGGTATTTTTCTACAGTCCTAAAGAGGAAAGCATGAAAAGAAATGCTTAAGGAAGTTGGAAAGTTTGTCAATGTAAAGCCTGTCTGTAGAACCCTTCTACTCTTCATTTCCTGTGCCAATTGCACTTTTATTTCCCGTCTCTCTACACTCAGTAAACAAAACCATATTATCAAGGGAGAGACGTGAGCCCATTAACATCGTGAGCCCTCAGATTTCACTCGCAAGAGACGACGCAGCACTTATCTGATGGAACAGAAGCTTTAATTGCTTTAAGGTACAAGCCAGTCCAAAACCTCTGAGATCTGACCAGTCCCCAGGATGCCTTTGTGCCTCCAGCCAAGAGTCTCCTTGAAAGCGTGTGCAGCATTGGTGGGTGTGTCAGCCTCTCAAACAGTACACAAGGGCTTTCCACCACAGGGTGGATTCTTTATTCTGGTGACCTCGTCTGGGGGAAAAAGTTGGCTCCTTCTACACCAGACAGAAACTTATTTTCTGCCCAAATCAACACTGACACTACAAACATCCATCCTCACCACGTCGCCACGAATTGGAAGGAATGCCAAAGGGAATGCTGTGAGGGATGTTGCAAAGAAAAGCTAGAGAAAGTGATTTCATCTCTAGGTCCCAGGAGTTGTCCTTGAGGCAGTAAAGAGGGAAAAGCCAACATCTGCACTAGGTTTAAGACAGGAGCAACTCCAGAGCCAAGAAAACTCGAATGCCAAGAAAAAGGGGGCAGGAACAACTTGACCTTCCCAAGAGGGCTGAGCGAAGGCAATTCTCCCACCAGCCTCCTCAAAGCCCACCCCGCCAATCCCTGGGGAGTAGTCCTCGGGGTCCTGAGAGGGACCGGCATCAGTCCCCCTGGACTGCTTTCCTAAGGCAATACCTGTCCTGGGAGCCTATGCCCTGGGCTCTTGGCGCATCCTCCCCAGGGCACCCAGGGCACCCAGGGCCGGCGCCGCTCTCCCCGGGGCTGGGCGGAGGCCCCGGCTGCTCAGGCTAAGTTGGCAGCAGAGCAGGCTCGAGGAACCGCGCTCCAGTCGGGACCGGGCCAGTGCGGGGAAGGCGCGGATTGGCCGGCCGGCGCCACGTGGCCGCCGCCGCGGGTATATGAGGCCACTATTTACCTCGGGCTCTCTCGCCATGGCTTGGCGAGGGCAGCGGGGGTAGCAGGAAGGCGGAGCTGCGTGGACCTGCAAGGTTGCAGCGCTTGGGCCGGGGCTTGCACCCGGCGGAGCGAGCCATGAGTTCCTACCTGGAGTACGTGTCGTGCACCGGCGGTGGCGGCGGAGGTGTAGGCGGCGACGTGCTGGGCTTCGCACCCAAGTTCTGCCGCGCCGACGCTCGCCCCGTGGCCCTGCAGCCCGCCTTCCCCCTGGGCAGCGGCGACGGCGCCTTCGTGAGCTGCCTGCCCCTGGCCGCCGCCCGGCCCGCGCCGTCGCCCCCCGCAGTCCCCGCTCAGCCTCCGGGACCACAGCCCGCCGCGCCCCGGTACGCGCCCTGCACCCTGGAGGGCTCCTACGAGCGGGGCGCAGCACCTGCCTCCGCGTCTGCCACCGACTATGGCTTCTTGGGGTCCGGGACGGCGTTCGATTTCCCGGGCGCGCTCGGGAGAGCGGCGGACGACGGCGGGACACACGTCCACTATGCCACCTCGGCGGTCTTCTCCGGCGGCGGATCTTTCCTGCTCAGCGGCCAGGTGGACTTCGCTGCCTTTGGCGAGCCTGGCCCCTTCCCCGCGTGTCTCAAGGAGCCAGCGGACCGCCACCCCGGGCCTTTTCAGACTGCGTCCCCGGCCCCCGGCGCCTGTCCTAAGCCCGCCTCTCCCACCTCCGGCCTCCCGGCCGCCTTCAGCACTTTCGAGTGGATGAAAGTGAAGAGGAACGCCCCCAGGAAAAGTAAGGAGGTGGGCGCTGGGGTGGGGACAGCAGCCTCCTCCGGGCTTGGCCCGGAGCGTGTGGCCGCCGAATCTTTAGATAGAGCTTCTAGCCCCTAAGCGGTCATAGTCCTGTGTCAGAAAATGCCTCAGGCGCTGAGAAAATTAGGACAGAGACCTCGGTGGAGCGCTTCTTCTGGCACAGCTGTGTCCGTCACTCAGGAGGGCCACGCTGTTACTTCGGTCCTAACTCTTAGCCCTCACTGGACAGTCTCAGCATCCCCTCGCCCCACTGACACCCTGTCTTTATATTGCAGGCAAACTCTCCGAATACGGAGCTGCAAGCCCCTCCAGTGCCATCCGCACCAATTTCAGCACCAAGCAATTAACAGAACTGGAGAAGGAGTTCCATTTCAATAAGTACCTAACTAGAGCCCGACGCATCGAGATCGCCAACTGCTTGCAGCTCAATGACACCCAGGTCAAAATCTGGTTCCAGAACCGTAGGATGAAACAGAAGAAAAGGGAACGAGAGGGGCTTCTGGCTACAGCTACCTCTGTGGCCTCCCTTCAGCTTCCTCGGTCAGAAACAAGTCCCACTAAATCTGGCCGGAACCTAGGAAGCCCTTCTCAGGCCCAAGAGCCTTGCTGAGGTCCACTCTTTGAGGACTTTTGGTCTAAAGAAGTCACAGACTGCCCCCACCCTTGTATAGACTCAGGAGTTCAGTTTGGGTGTGGGCAGAAATTAGTACGGATTTGATTTGGCAAAGCAATGGTCGGTATTGGCTTCTGAGTTCCAGAGGCTGTGTGTAGAGATATTATTTTGATATCTCGTATTTGCATATTATTTCTGCCTCATCAGGGAAATGTGTCTAGCTGCCAGCCTAAGAGCTGCTATGTTAGTCATGTACAGTTCCTGGGTGTAGAGTGGCAGGTCTTTTTAGTCGTTGAATTCTGTCAACCCTCTAATGTGGTCAGAAAAGTACCTCTCTGAAGTTATCTCAGTTTTACTTTCCAGGATGCACTAGATATATTCAGCTTCTTGAGATAACCAAAGCTAGTTAGGGTCTCCTTGATGCAGCTAAGCTGCTTGGACGATGATCTTCACATCGTCCAGCTTGTTTGTTAAGTTGCTCCTACCTCTTCATGTGCCTGAGTGAAGATACAATCGCTGTTTAGTTGGTAGCTGAACAAATCAACAGGGTGGGTAAGGGTTAGAACCTGAATTGTACTTTGACATCAGTTACTCAAACTTGAATGTAAATACACACAATATGTATATTTTTTGAAAGATTGGCTTGCAATGAACTTATATATGACATTTAATGTCATACATAGCATGTAAAGGTTTTGGCCTGGGGGGGCAATAAAAGTTACAGAATCTACTATTCTTTGCCTTTTCTTACATTCTTTTCATTTGATACCTTTGGTTGATTCAGTTTCCTTTATTTGGACTTGCTTGACTGTAATATGGCAATTTGCTCACATTGGTAATCTAAAAGTAATACCACCACCACCTTCACCTTCTTTGTTTTTGTGGGATTTTGTTGTTGTTTTGTTCTGTTCTTTCAAGACAGGGTTTCTTTGTGTAGCCCTGGCTGTCCTGGAACTCACTGTGTAGACCAGAGATCTGCCTGCCTCTGTGCCCAGAGTGCTGGGATTAAAGATGACAGGTATAAAGTAGCACTTCTTAGCGCGCGCGCGCGCGCGCGCGCACACACACACACACACACACACACACACACACACGGCATGTTATCAGTTGTTACCTGGGCAAATCAGGCAGAGAACTGCTCTGCTAGATTCAAAATACCTAAGGAAATAGTTCCCCTGCATTAGCTTTAGGGTGGACATACACATTGACTCAAGGGCTGGGTGCCGACTGTGGGAATGCTGAAAATCCAGAGACCCGATCTCTGGATCTCCTGTCCTCACCAAAGGAAGGGAAAAGGTGACCTGAAGACTTGGTGTCTTCATCCTTCTGTGTTCTCTGAGGAAAGTCGCTGCTCATCAAAAAGTTCTCAGTTGCTTATTTCCTATCTCCAAAGTCAAGGTTTACAAAGGAGGCTTGGAGAGGTTAGTGGTAGGAGCATCCTCTCCATATACCCCAGACTAAGTTCTGGCTGAGAACACAGCATACTTGTCTGTTTTTAACAGTGGAGTATTTTCAAATTAATTTCTTAGGATAGGTACAATTTAAGACTTGGCAAGGGTGTAGATTAAAAATCAAACAAGCTGGGTGGTGTCGACTCACACTTTTAATCCCAGCAGGAGGCAGAGGCAGGCTGATCTCTGTGAGTTTGAGGTTAGCCTTGTCTACAGAGCTACACAGAGGAACACTGTCTTGGAAAAACAAACAAACAAAACAAAAAACCCCAAACAAACAAACAAAAAGCCACCCAAAACAAAACATAAAATCCTCTACTCTTATTTCCACTCAACTTTCTTTCCCTTGAAGGAGCCCACAGTCAACAAAGTTTCTGTGCTATCTCATATTAATATAACCGAAGAAAAAAGCTATATGAACACATAAAAGCAAGTGGGTGTTACGTACAACTATCTAGTTAGGACATTTCCCTTACTTTATCCCCATTTCTTTAAGATATCCACATTATTCAACAGAAAGGCTTAAAGGTGCAAAAGAGTCACATAAAAACCTTCCTCCATTATGTTTCTAGACCTCAGTGTAAGCCCTCCAACACCAATAACTTTAAAGTCTAAACAACAGTGGAACATTACTTTTCATGGCACACATTAGTGTGATTGTTGTGTTAGAAATTTGAAACTACACTTGAATTCTTGTCCATTGTACCCACAATTTAACAGAGTTAAATAACACTAGTTCTAGCAATCTCAGCTGATTTCAAGGAGGGAAAGATCACTTTAAAAGTAGGTCCATTGTCATTATTCTTAGGTTTTATCTTCTGCCCCTCAATAACTTGATGCTAACCAGATCTTATTCAAAACAGCTGCTTCCTCTCTGAGCTAGTTCTTCAGCTATTTGAAAAGACTTGTTATAAGTCCTACTTATCTGTTTCTTTTTAGTTACCTCTAGTGAATTTCCTCCTGTGGTTTTTGACATGACAATGTTTCCTTTTTGAAAAGCATTGAAATGTCTAAAGAAAAACCAATACCACACTTGGTCATGTCCTTAATCTACCACCCCGTCTCTGAAAAAGTAAAGCGTTTCCTTGAGAAGCTGGTCCTAGCACTTAACAGCCCTGATGGATGTCTTCCTTGATGAAGGTGGCTATTTTGACATTCGTATAATGCTGTTCTATGAATCAGGCCAATATTAGCTATTTTTTGACCAACCCTAGGGATCTTTAAAAGCTTTCTTAATGCAGATCACTGTACAGCTATATTCAGTATTAGGAAGAATCCTGGCTGGAGAGGGGGGACGAACTAGGTGACCTTTGGAGATCTCTTCCAGTAAGGAAAACGATACAGAAAATTCTACAACTCAACAACTTTTGCATATTTGATTTTAAGACTGTCATGGGGAGAGAGTTTATTTCTAGGGAAGCAAGTATGGTCTGTAGGATTACAGTAACACTGTGGGAATACATAAAAAGTGGGTTTCAGACATCATCAAATACATCTTATCATTGACTCACAGAACATACTTTTTCCCATTACTCTGAGTCCTGTGTTATTTTATATCAGCTGTCTTTGTAGTTTGAAGTTGCAACACAAAAGTTTAGCCACTAAAACAACCCCATCTCCATCTTACAAGATTTCAAACTAAATATGCTAATTCACCCTCCAGTGATCTATTATAAGAATGAATACACAGTGGGCAGTTCTGGCTGTTGTATAACTAACCATTCAATGTTCCTTTGTCTTCACATAATGACTGAGTGTCTACTTTTCTGGATTCAGGATAATTGGGAGGGAAAAGAAAGCATTTAACAACAAAGTTTCCCTAACTTAACTACTGGCAATTGCAGGCCTTGCTGATGTAAAAACCTGAAGCAATGTCACTTAGAGTGTCAAAAGATTAATTATGTGTGACTTATTCTGTCTGAAACCTGTGTATGCAGGGCCTGATATCAGAGTAGGTTATGTCTGATTATCATGTCACCATAAAAAAAGAAGCAGGTTCGGGCAAGTTATATCAGCTCCGAAGTTCTTAATTATTTCTTATGGCCAAAGAAGTAGTCTACATTTGCTGAATACTGAATTTGAAAACCTCAGCATCTAATCAGATTCTGTGAGATGTTTAGTCTGACCACAGACCTCTCAACAAGAAAAATGCCCATTGTTGAAACTTGATTTGTGGTTTTAAAGTAAAACCATGGTGGACATATCTCACAAATAATGATAAATCCCTATCTAAATAGAAATCAAGATTTCATAGTTTTTTGTTTCTATCCTGTTTCCAAGATATGAAAATGCAATAAATATGCAAAACAGCTCTATTGAGTATCTCATTTGTAATTGCTTCTTAAATTATCCTTGTTGCTCAGAAATATAATTTCAGTAGAAACTGTTAAATTAAATTCAATAATAAACCAAGAGGAAAGTGATCCTAAATATTCATACAGAAAAGACTATCTGTCACTTAGCTTTTAGAAGTTTCAAGATTATCTTGCCTGTTTAGAATATTATTACTGATATCATGTGGAAAGGAGGGTCAGAAAGTGGTCATTTGGATTTGCAAGGACTAATGAAGCAGGCCACTGACACTTTCAAGGCATTTTTAGGGGACACTGAACTGCTGAGTACATCCTATCATCAGGAATTCTATAAAGCTTACACTTACACAGTGTGTCAGGGACCCATTAAGAAGACAAATATAAATTTATGAATGAAAGATAAAGCTTTCATGGGACCAGAAAGGGTGCAGGTGAGTAAAGCTTAGGTGTTCTTGGGTTCATGCCAACGTTTTTCCCACTCTTCCTTGAACTGGTTGCTTTATGACATTGGCCGGTTGTTGCCTGTGTTGACAGCCATTGTTGCCTTTCCCCAACTTCCAGGAGGCACAGCCATTGTTCACTTTCTTCAAATGCATCAGGTAGCAAATAAAGGGAGGAGAGACATCACTGATGTCTCTGTCACTCTTAAAGCATCATTAGCCCATGTGCTCTTCTGGGCCACTGGCCAGATGGGAGTTCATCTCAGCTTGCAGGTCTTCTGCTGTATGCTTCTGCTTCAGAGACAAACACAGAAAGGTCTAGAAGGAGACAACAGAGTTTGATTCTTAGCTTCCCAGAGGAAGCTTCAGTCTCAGCTTCTAGAAAACAAAGGTGATTGCTCTGGATGACCGCTAAATACTATGACCTTAGTATTTCTCCACAATCCTTTACTCTGTTGGTTATCACTGAAAGACTATTTAATATTACTAAGTTTTGTAGATTAGTATTAACAAGGGGATGGTTTTAAGTTGATGTCTGATGCTTTAAAAACTAACCTATCTGACTTTAGAAGTATGTATGTATGTATGTATGTATGTATGTATGTATGTATGTATGCAATGTATGGTCTATGTAGTGTTTCTCACTGTTGTTGACTTGAATAAAAAGCTACCAATGACAGACCTGCCAGTGTCGCAGCCCGCGCAGTTGTCTCACCAGCAAGAATGCACACGGACAACAGGATCCTTCTGCAACAAGCTTTATTGCATCCAAGCGATGAAAGGAGGAAGACCCCAAGCCCCAGAGTGGTGCTGTATTTATAAGCCCTAGCCGCACCAGGATGGTACGAGGTGGTGTATCGCCCTCTGGTTGGCTGCTTACTCATCACCCTATGTGACTCCCCGGGCTGGGCAGAGACTTGGCGTGTTCTCGCAATCTGCACATGTGCTCCAGAACTTGTTTACTGACTATGGGCTGGATGTCAGCGCCATCTTGTAATGGTGACTGCAGTATCATAGCTCCCTACATGCCAGAAGTTGCCACTTCTTCTTGAATTGATAAACTGGGATCTAATAAGAGATTTCTCAAATGGAGGTAAGCACTGTATGTTCAGATTCTAAAACTCCTTGCCTTAGCTTTACCTTTCAGTGTTGATAACTTTCAGAACAGCAGAAACCTCGGCTCCTTCCCCTTCCTTTAAGTGAGTGGGTGTGCGGATGATCAAATCTCTCATTTAATTTTGCCACCATGAGGTCCCTTCTGCTTTCACCTCAGAATGTCTGCGGCCTTTCCCCCTCCTCCATTGGTTCAGTTTTTTTGCCCTCTCGCTCAACCTTGTTACCTGGGTGGTTTCTTTGACTACAGTATTCTCCTAAGGCAACTCATAGGAAGTCCTGGCCTTGGCTGAGGGCATGCCCATGAAGGGATTTTGGTACCCACGTCTCTTCTCTTCTGTCTCGGCCACGAAGTGCAGAGCGCCGCTGCTTCATGTACTCCCCACCATGATATATTGTCTTCCCGCCGGAAGAAAGAAATGAGGGCCAATAGGACACGGACTAAAATCTCCAAGCTGCGAGCTAAAACAAACCTTTCCTCTTTTTCAGTTCATTGCCTCGGGTACTTTATTACTCTAATAGGAAAGTTACTAAAACAATACTTACAATGGCTGAACGCTTATTGAATTAAGGGTCCAAGATTTAAGTAGAAGCCTGGAAGTAATAAAAAATGAGCGTGAAACACTTTCTAATGTACTGGCTCATCCCAGGCGATGGTAAAGCTAACTCTATTATGCATCCCTTCAGTTTTTCTCTCATTCACAGTGACATGTGAATTCATGTACGTAGTATTTTGGGGATTAGGTGTCATTAATTAGAACGTGGTGGTTACTTGCTTGGCTTTGTTACATTGTGGAATCACTCCCAGGGTTGAATTTATCATTCTCCCCTTTTGAAAACACTCATTTTAAGAATCTTGTATGAGCATCATATTTTCATCCTTTCCTCCACACACTATTTCCCCTTCAACTTCTCCTGTGTTCCCCATTCCCTCTCAACTTCTGACCTTTTCTTCTCTAATTATTATTCTTACATCTGTCTGTCTGTCTGCCTGACTATCTATTTATATTTACACATGTGCATATGAATACAAGCTGCTGAGTCCATTTAGTGTTGCACATATGTACATTTTATTAGTGTTGACCTCTTGGGACTCAACCTGTCAGTATGCTTGGCCCTAGAGAAGACTGATCTCTCTGTCAGCAGCCCTTAACCTTCTGTAACTCTCTATCTAGGGGTGGGACCTTGTGAGATTTCTCCAGCTATGTTGGGATGTCAATTGGTGTTGTCATTGTCTAGGTCTTGTTCAGGTGACCTTATTTGTTCATATTTCATGGGTTCAACTTCCTGTTGTATACAGAGGACACTATTTTGTAGCTGTTCTAATCCTCTGGCTCTTACAACCTTTCCATCCCTTCTTATGTGAACCTTATGTACAGGAGTTGTATTGTAGACGTCAGAGATGAGCACTCAGTCAGTTGTTTCATAAGTTGTGGATTTATGTGATGGACTCCACACATAAAGGATAAGAACAATAAGAATGATTGTAAAAGCTATAGGGAAACAATTATTTTATGTTTACTCAAAAATACACATACACATATCTATGTGCATACATACATAAACAATTGAAATGAAGTTATACCATTTTGGGTGATGATGATACCCCAAAGAACCACAGATTATCTAACAAAATCCTAGCACTAGACATGAGAAACCTCCTTTGAGTTGTTGGTCAGGGGACTCGGAAAAGAGTCCACAAACAATATAGGCTATTGCCATTGCCCATGGTTGCCTTTAGAACTTAAAGGTAAGACCCTTTTAATGAAGAGATCACACATTTCTAACACAGGACTTGGAAGAATCAAGCTATAACTGACCTTGAAAACCTTTTCCCTGAGGACTACTTCTCATAGTACACAAACAGGATATGCAAGCTGCCAAGGGAGAAAAGCAATCAACAGTCTTACTGAATTGTACAGCCTCTGAACCATAACAATTATCAGCAAGGCAAGATTATACCCAAGGGTATAATAGTGGCACTTACATTGTGGTAGTAACCAACAGCCATCTAATTGGACGTAATGACTGTTGACTAGGAGGGAATTTATGCCTAGTACTGTAAACCCAGCCAACTACCTGTGGCTGATGAGGTCACAAAGCCTGGAGGAGAACATATTGCTGCAATATTCCTAAGCCTATATAGTTCCCAACTATATTATTACTTATCCTTATATCCACATTGGAGCCCCCCATCAATAAAGACACTTCTTTATGCAGAAGACAGGATTCATTCTCCTCTCTCTCTCTCTCTCTCTCTCTCTCTCTCTCTCTCTCTCTCTCTCTCTCTCTCATCTAGACACAGTCATACTTTGTGGCGCGGAACTTAGTTTGTAGACCAAGATGATCCTGAATTCACAGAGATTTACCTGCCTCTGCCTCTCTCAAGTGCTGGAATTAAATGTCTGCCCCACTTTGTCTGGCTATCTTTAAAATTTATTACTTTATTTTATGCATAAGAGTATTTTAGCTGTGTGTATGCCTGTGTATCATGTGATTAATAGTGCTTATGGAGGCCAGAGAGGGAGGGTATTAGAGCCCCTGTAACTGGAGTTATGAATGGATGTGAGCACCATATGCATGCTGGGAGTCAAACCCAGGTCCTTTGGGAAAGCAGCCAGTACTCTTTGCAAAGCCATCTTACTCACCCCTGCCTGGATAGAGTTTAAGAATGATGAATTCTAGCCTGGGAGTGGGGTTGTGTGGTGCAGGCCTTTAATCCCAGCACTGGCTAGTCAGAGGCAGGTGGATTGCTATGAGATCAAGGTCATTCTAGTATATATAGTGAGTTCAAGAACAGTCAAGACTACACAGACTACACAGTGAGATTCTATCCCCCACCTCCAAAGGAGTAAAGTCTTCCATTTTTATTCAGTTGCTATATTCTATAGACACTGAGGTTAAGAAACAACCAACCAGTCATTTTTGACTCTGTTGCATGCAGAAAGAAGGAATTTCTGTTTGGATCTACTCTGGAAGCAAGGGATTGTGAATTTTCTTAACTGTATACAAAACTATTTCTACTACAAGTTTATTAAAGTTTGACCTTAAAATGAAACAAATAAACAAATGAAAATGAGCATGAAATGACACTTTGAAGTCAAATAAATGTATAGAGTTTTTTTGTTTTGTTTTGTTTTTGGTAAATAAAACTGTTTATTTCTCCTACCTGCTTATGATCTAATTGTCAGAATAGAGTCTCCATTCAATTGATGGTATGAGTGATACTTTAAGCACACACAACTGTTTACACTTCCTCTCATACTTGAAACCTGAGTCCTGTTTCAGATGGGTGAAATGTGCAATATACAGGTTAAAAAAAGAAATTTCTAGCATATGAAAATTTTGTAGTTAAGATAGATTCAATGTCAGTAAATAAAATGAGTTCCAAAGGACAAATTAAAACTATAGTATCTTTCATTTAGATGAGGACAGTATACTTTTTGTCCCTAAAACTCTTAAATCAACTTAACAATGAAAATCAACTTAACAAGATAGCAAATTTGGTCTTCTCTTTTGACTGCAAATAAAAGCACACCTGCAGAAGAACAATCTATTGTTGTTGTTCCTAGCAGCATATGGTTCCTCTGCAAACTTTAAAAACAGCTGTGTTCGTCACATGGGGAAGATACATTATAAATTTTTTGAGTCTGTTTTTATGGAAGTTTTGTAGTACTTTGTTTGGCCCTTGGTTTTGATAATTTTGTAAGGGAATATTATCGGTTTTAAAATTGATTCCATATAAACAGAAACAATCACAACATTGGCACACCAATGAGCTTGCTCTATATGAACACCTGCAAATAAAAATGTTGGTTTATAACTGTCCCTATTACCACAGTGACAAGGGTGGCTCCAGGTTATATGCAAATAAGAAATGAAGGTTTCAGATTTCCCAATCCTGCCCCTTCTAGCGAGGTTGTAAAATGTTATTATCCTTTTAAATAGAGGGCACATTGAGTTACCTTGAGACTGCTTCACTAAGGGTTCTGAAGCTTGAGAAACACTCTCATAAAATTAAAAACATTTGGGTTGCTAAACAAACAACAAACAGCAAGCAAACTACCGAGCAGCCCCTTTCCTCTTAGAAGGCTTCCTCTCCTGCCCCCTTGCTGTGAAGGAGACATTGTTAATCTGTTAGTTTCATCTGTTTCTATTCCTTGCTAAATGTAAGTAAAGGTAAGCTTCATATTTTTACATAAAAGTGACAAGTACTGATTGTGCCTGCAAGTTCATCATCACTCCTCAGCTCCCAGTGTCAGAGATGTCAGGAAAGAAATGCATGAACTGTTTGAGATGGTCTGGTCTATGTAGTAGGGGTACAATGTACATTTGGTACATTGTTACTGATGGCTTGATACATTGTGATACATTGCTACTGATTTGATACATTTTACTGACGGCTATTTCTGGGCAAAGGGTTTTTTGTTTTGTTTTTTGTTTTTTTGTTTTTTCCTGTTAGGGATTTTCTGTATTTGAAATTTTCAAAATAGTGACTCATTAAGGGTAGATATAATGAAGTTATTACTTTCATATATAAGAAAAAAATGCAGTCAATGGCCACACTCTTTGCATTTATTTTTGCTATCAGAGGGCCCCAGAGGAATTAGATAATGCATCTCATGTGTCAATTCTTAAATAATTAAATAAAAATGTCTGTAATATACGTGTGTATACACATGAGTCAAATAAATGATAAATAAGGTCTCCCATTTATTTCTTTAACAGGAAATTCCGCATTTGGGTGCCACATATGTTCAACTTTCTTCTTTTTTTGTGTGGATTGGGGAAGGATTTATTTGGTTTACACTTCCACATTGCTATTCATCATCAAAGGAAATGGAACTCAAACAGGGCAGGAAGCTGGAGATGGGAGTTGAGGCAGAGGCCATGCTGCTTACTGTCTTGCTTTCTTGACTTGCTCAGTCTGCTTTCTTACAGAACTCAGGACCAGCAGCCCAGGGATGGCACCACCCATAATGGACTGGGTCCTCAGGCATCAGTCACTAATTAAGAAAATGCCTTACTGCTGGATCTTATGGAGGCTTTTTCTCTGTTGAGGTTCTCTCCTTTCAGGTAACTCTAGTTTGTGCTCAAGTTGACTTAAGACCAGCCAGAACAACAACCAAAGGAGTTTTTCCTGTAGTGCTACCTCCTTTGTTTCCCCTTGGCTCTCTGGCCAGCAGGCACCAGGGATCTTAAGCACTGGGATTACCAACATGTGCCTCCACACCCTGCTTTTCTAGTCTGGGATCTGGGGACAATTTTCTTCTCAACAGGTGGAAATAAGTTCTGAATTGTGCTGATAAAACCAGAATTCATTTGGAAGGAAGAGGAACATTTACAGCTTAGCAGTTGAGAGCAACTATTGACCGGAGTTTGATTCCTAGCACCCACACCAGGTAGCTCATAACAGCCTGAATCTCTAGGATCTGGAGGATACAAATGTTTCCGGCCTTCACACAGATAAAGAATAATAATAATAATAATAATAATAATAATAATAATAATAATAATAACAATATCTCAAAAACATCTACCTTAAGTAAAACTTGGATACAAAGAAATATGGGGATCATATTTGTGATGATCATTTTTCTATACTCATAAAGCAGAACTAAGGAAATACAAATTTTACTGTTGAAACAAGTTGCTACATACACAGGCATGCTTCTTTTTCTTTTGTAGTGCTGAGAATTAAACCAATGGCCTCATACATACCAGGCAAGCATTCTAAAAATGAGCTACTTCTCTAAACTTTGGCTTTTTGAGATGGGAGGATCTCAAAATTCCTATGCAGTTCAGGATGCCTCCAACCCAATCTTCTTGCCTCTACCTCCTAAGTGCTGGGATTGTAGTCATGTGTTAACACCTTGATGTGAGTGTACATGTGTAAGTAAGCCTTGTATTTTTCTGGAGGGTCCTCCCAAAATGTTATCTCATTTCTGTTATGCAGACTTGAAAAGTTTGATGGTAGTCCACAAGTTAAGCCTGGAAGAAGTTAGCAAGGATTAAATAGCTGCAACGAGAAAAGGTTTTGTTTTAAAGATGGCTTATTTTTCCTAGCAACTGGATGCCTGTAGGTCCAGGAGCCTGGAAGAGGGCTTCCTAACTGTATTCATATTCTCAGTTTGTCTAGAATTCTGTACATTTTGTGGAGTGTATTCCACGTGATCATTATTTGATTCACTCACTTCTTCCTCTACCAGCTCCTCCTGTTGCCCGTGGGAAAAGGAAGAGTTGATTCTTGTAGCCACTCCAGTGACTCCAGCACGGAGACGCAGTCAGTCATAGTCTAGATGGTAGTGCTTGATGGCTGAGGAGCTGAAGCTTCATTCCCTGGTTCTCCTACACATATTTAAACTGCCCTGCTTTTACCAGTTCCAGTGTTTGCTACCTAGAATCTAATGTCATGCTCTCAAGCAACTTATAAACTTGGTAGTAAGGGAAACAGGATAAGTCCCCAAATGATATTAAGTGCTTTAGGGAGCTTCTCATGTGTGGGACTGCGCCGACACAGCACAAAGCCGAGTGGCAGTCTGGCCAGTATCCAGTTGCTTTAACAAACTTGGCAGCCCATTGAATCTGTAAGACTTCAAAGTCTACCAGGAGACCTCTAGAGAAGGGAATCCCACAACTCCCACTGTGGCTCTCTGCAGGTTGTTTCACAGACTATAGCAATGGAAGGCAGGATCAGCTTTCTCTCTCTGCTCTTTTTGGTACCCAGGAACCCTCTTTCTTAGGTTAAAGTGGGAACATTAGACTAGATGCTGGTAAAGATCCCCAAAACTATTTCTTCTGACTTTGTTTCATAGTTTGATTAGTAGTATTCATAATCTGATCCTCCCTCCCTCTCAGTCTCTCTCTCCCTTCCTTCTTTCCTTCCTTCTTTTTTGAGATAGTCTAAGGTTCTCTCTCTCTCTCTCTCTCTCTCTCTCTCTCTCTCTCTCTCTCACTCGCTTGCCTCTCTCTCTCTCTCTCTCTCTTTTTTGAGATAAGGTCTCACTCTGCAGCACACACTAATCTGAAACTATCTTTATTCTTGTGCGTGCTGGATTACAGTATGCACTTCCGAGTTCAGCTTGGTTTTATTCATTTGAATCCTTCTTTTCCCTGGTGTGCATTACAGCTTGTACACATCTTTGTTATGGGAGGGCTGCTGTTTATTGCCATAACAGCACCAGGGCCAGATCTATAATATATGAAATGTGACATATCATATATAACATATTAACCTTCTTCACTTTAATTCCTCTACCAGTTTCCTTTTCATTCTGCTAGAATTATGCCAATTTTATATAAAGACTTCAAAGATTTTTCTTTTTGTTTTGATTTTCTTTTTTTCTTTTCCCCTTTGGTTCTTTGGTACAGGGTTTCTCTGCATAGCCTTGACTCTCCTGCAACTCACTCAGTAGATTAGGCTGGCCTCAGGCTCAGAGATCCACCTGCCTCTGTCCCCTGAGTGCGGGATTGTGCCACCAGTTAGACTTTTGTTTCTTGAAGTATTGTCCATGTGTCCCACTCTGATCCTGCTAGAAGGTGCTTCATTCTGTGCTTGGGTTAAGTGATGAGGTGAGAACGTTATCTCTAGCTCTTCTTTTTCTGAGACTCTGTTTTACTACTTCCCATAGGTCTCCCCCACCCCATCACCCCATTGATAGTGGATTAAGTTAGTGCTAAGTACTAATCAGCTCAAAGAAGTGAACTTGTGTACATGTAAGATTAATTCACTCTAAGATATACAGGTTCCTTCTGAATGAGAGATTAGGCTGTTTTGGTGTGTGTTAAACATCTAAGGGCAAGAGTAAGATGCTGAGAACTTCGAGGATGACACAAAGAGTAGCTACATTAAAGAGATGACAGAGGGAGAGGCAGGTGTCACTCTGGCCGCTTAGGGATTAATTTCAATAGCTTTGATGGAAGACAATGAAGACTTGAAGCAACAGAAAACAGACAATTTGGAGGAAAATGGGATGAGTTAGAGATTGAGGTAAAAGAGGAGGTAGGCGCTTTAGGAATTGAAATGATTGAAAACCTAAACTGTTTTAAACACAGAAAGAGCAATGGATTAAAACAAACACTACTTCATCCATTTTAAGCATAAAATGTATTGGCACTAAGTGTGCTCATGTTGTTACACAACCCTCAACATTGCTCAAGACTGACATTCTGGGCCCACAAAGCAGAAATGTACCCTCCTTCTCCTCCAGGTCCTCATGCCACCATTCTATATTTAATCTTCGTGACTCAGGCTGCCCTAGGCCTCATACAAGTCCAATGGTGTAATATCTGTGCATTTATACTTGGCCTATTTCAATGAGCATTAGGTTTGCTCTGTCACAAATCCCTCAAAAATTCTTTTTTAAAAAAATGACACTACATTGCATATATACATAAATAAAAGTGGGTAAACTCTAATCACAGAGTTCTGGATAATTGGAGTTAATCCTTTTTATTTTTTTCTGTTTCTGTGTTGTGGGCTAGGTATGATCATACCCCCCCACGTGTGTGTGTGCGCTTGCGCGCGCACACACATGTAAGGAGGGCATCTTGGCTCATTTGTTGTGTACTTCTCTACAGTTGGAGGGTTTGGAATGAAATCTTAGAGTGGCCCCAGTGGGGAAGTACAATCACTTGAAAATGGGTTTCAACAGCTTTTTCCTGGCTAGATGGCTTGGAAGACAGATTGAATCAGGAAGATTCAGACCCCAGAAACAACCCCGTTTTAAAGAACAACAGATAATGTGATTCTTAGTTTAAGTAAACTGGACCCGACTTAGAAACTTTTGAAAGATTTTCTAGCAATTATGGATAGTTGGCTGGGCCGTATAATGGATGTTGTTCTAAGTAACTTGCTGTGTACAAAAGCAAGTTGTCTGCTGATGCCTCACTGTCTTCATTTATAGAATAGCGTAGGCAATATTAACCCAGTGTAGTTGTTTTGAAAACTAGGCTATCATTATAAGTATGCCATATATTTATTTTCATGTTATTATTTTGCTTAAAAATATTCATTTATTTGTTTAAAAGATAGTGTAAGATCTTTCTATATAAATTAATCAACATACTTACTTGCTCATTTTTCTTTTAATTTTCATTTTCAAAAATACCCAAAGGCTACATTCATTACAGGGTAATGAACTGCAAAATATTACTTAATTGCAATGAACATATTTACTGGAGTATCTACCAATCAAAGACCCTGGGCCAGAGCATTTTTGGTATTCTAAAGGCCATGGAGACTATAGCCCAGAACTTATATTTCAGAACTCTTTGGAAATGGCTGTAACCAACACACTTCTACTTTGATTCTGATACCTATTATCAGGCAATTTCCAGATCTTTCCTTCTCTGTAAGCTGTGACTGTTTAACAGGTAGATAACACTCATGGCCTCAAACTATGAGATACTTGAGCACATTTCCTATTTGTCTCTAAGACAGTGTGCACATTTTCCCCCCTTACTTAAAACAAATAGTCTTATTTGTGATTCTTGAATAACAAAATAACAGATCCTGATGTCATTACAGATAGAACACTATCTAATTCAATCTAAGAGGGCTCCTTAATTCAAGCTGAATTCTCTTGCTGTTTATTTCTGTTTCCTTGGGGGATCCTATGAAGAATCTCAGGAAATTCCTTGCTGATTGGGGAGATAGTGGACTGAGCCATATGGTCCACACATGTCACTAGTATTCCTCTAAGGAAGAATGCAGAGGATTATATTTAGAATACAGGGTATGTGTTCAGTGGTTCAGATGACCCAGGGGATTATTAGATTCTTCTTGTGGAATTTTTCTATAGTTAAAAGGCGACTCCAGTGGACACTGGAACCCATCTGTAAGGTTTGTGGCAATGTGGTCTGCAAACCTTCCATTCTTGTATAGGGTTTTGAAAGCTCTTCACACTTATCTTCAGAGGAGATAGTCTCAGGAATTCACAGATACCCTTTACAATTTATCTATTTATTTAATGTGGGTGTTTTGCTTACATGCGTGTATGTATGTGTAACATGTGCATGCCTGATGACTGAGGAGTCAAGAATAGGGAATCTCCTGGACATGAAGTTACAGATGGTTGTGAGCCATCATCTGGGAATGGAACCTAGGTCCCCTGAAAAAGAACCAATGGTCTTAACCACAGAACTGTCTCCTTAGCCCCAATCTTTTGAAGGATACTTTTGACACAAGTGTTGTATTTGCTCCTTTTCTGTTGCTGTGATAAAACACAACGACCGAAGGCAACTTACAGGTGAAAGGGTTTATTGGGGTTTGTGGTTCCAGAAGAGTAAGAGTCCATCACCATTATGGTGGGTAAGTGTGGCAGCTGGTAGGCATGGCAGTAGGACCAGGAAGTTGAGGGCTCACATCTTGAACCACAAGCTAAAAACAGAGCTCATTGGGAATGGCACAGGGACTTTTGAAAATCCAAAGCCCATCCCAGTGGCATACTTTCTCCTAATAAATCTACTCAGATAGCTCCACTAACAGAGGACTAGGTATCTAAACAGCTGAGCCTATGGGGGTGCATTCTCATTCAAAGCACCACAAGTACCTTCTAAAGTTAAAACAACAAAACAGCCATTCATTAATGATACATAATTGATGTCCAAATAACATGAATGAATTTATAACAGAGTTTTCCATTTTACATCTATCTGAAGTCATTCTAAATTTCCTATCTTCTTGCTCTGATGTTTCAGTTGTATTATCACTTCTCCCTCTCCCTCTCCCTCCCTCCCTCTCTCATTCTCTCTCTCCCTCTCCCTCCCCCTGTGTGTGTGTGTGTGTGTGTGTGTGTGTGTGTGTGTTACATATCTGTATGTGTACAGGTGTATACACGGAGGACAAAGGAAAACAGGTATCCTGCTCTGTTACTCTGCTTTATTCATTTGAGACAGGCACCTCACTGGACTTAGGGCTAGACTGAGAGCCAGTAAATCCCAGTGATTGTCCTGCTCCCACACCCCACTGAGTCAGGTCATGCTCTGCTTTGTGTGTGGGTGCTGGGCATCCAAAGTCAGGTGCTCATGCTTGTATAGTCGATGTTCTTACCCACAGAACCATGTCCTTAGAATCTTATCATATATCTTAAAAGGAAAGTAGACTATGTATATCTTAGTGTTTTCAGGCTCAGTTTGGTTTATAAGTAACAGAAACTTATTTCTCAGGGTTTGGGAGTCTAGGGAGTCCAAGATCAAGATGCCGGAAGATGTGGTGTTGGGTGAGGGCTCTTTTCCTTATATACACCACCTTCTAGTTATGTCCTTGCTTCTTTAAGTTGATTTTGACAAACATTTTCTGCTTGGAGTCATGCTCACCAGCACACCTCAGCACTGTTACCAACACTGGATAAATAGTTCCTTACTATTTGCTACTGTGATACTAAACTCCCAAACAAGTTTAAAAACTGAAGTTGTAACTGTGAGCAGCTTCAGGGGACAGGAAATGTTCTGATTAGCAAAGGTGCACATAAAAGAAACTAAGAACACAGAGAAACCCTTCTATCAGATAGACTTGGCTCCATGGCAGAGGGGAGAGCCCATCTTTGTTAGTTACTTTAATTTATATTATTTTTTGGCTTTGGGTATTTTGTCTGCATATATTTCTGTGTATTACGTATGTGCCGGATGCCAATGGAGGCCAGAAGAGATCATTGGGTTCCCTGGAACTGCAGTTACAGATGATTGCAAGCTATTATGTGGTTGCTGGGGATGAACCCCAGATCCTTTGGAACTGGAGTTTCAGATGAGTTATTTGGGACCATGTAGGTGCTAGGAGTCAAAATGGAAGAGTAGACAGTGCTCTTAATTGCTGAGCCATTATTTTCAGCTTTTTGTTGTTTGAGACAGGGTCTCTCTTCATAGTCCAGGCTGTCCTGGAACTCACTACACAGACTAGTCTGGCCTTGAACTCACCCAGATCCACCTGCCTCTGAATGCTAGGATCAAACATGTGCACCACCATGCCTCAACTCTATTACACATACTTTTTAAGACTACATAACGTATCTTTGTATTATGGGAACCTAAAAATGAGTATGGATTTATTCTAAATGAATCTGTAATTCTACTCCCTTGGATAATTTTAAGGTTATGCGGATAACCTCTTAGCTGTGTTTCCTCAATAACAATCCAGTACACCACTTTTGATGGACTTCAGATAAGGAGAGCATGAGTGAGATATCTAAATATCTTACTTAGGGACTTTGTGAGAAATTCTGGCTCCTCCTGTTGTATTGGTTGAAACATTGGTTTTATTTTTAATAAAGAGATGACTTTTGGCCAGTATTTTATTTTTTTCTCATTGGGATGAAAGTAGCATCAGACAATTCTCTTTAGACCATGAAGAGTAAACGCCCTATCATTCCATCAGTGACCTTTGGCAGGCAACTGATCGCTTGAACAGCTTTTGCCTCTGGAGTGCCCGACTGTGGTTTCTCCTGGTCAAGCCATCGACCATCCAAATGTCAAGCAATGGTGGAGCCATTTTTCTTCTCAAGATAAACGCTTCTCTAATAAGGTGGTCAATTAGTCACATTCACATTACAACATGTCCCCTCATGAGTCTTATGCCATATGAAGATCTCCTATTACCTTCTTATTAAAAACAAAAAACAAAAACAAAAAAAAAACCCCTTCATTTAGATTTTGGGCTATAAGAACACATAATCAATCTAAATGTGCCTCATATATGACCTCTTATATTGACATTTTCATTATTTCAATACATTTGCCAGAGGCAGTATTATGGGGGGGGGAAATCTCTGCTTCAAGAAAAACCAAACTAAACAAACTATGGTTGTATTTCACACAAGATGGTCCACCCTGGATAAAAATAATGTTCTAGAATGGCCTTTTTGCTGAAGCAGAACTTATATTTCATTACCATTTTTAGATTTCTTCTTTCACTTGAAAACAAGGATTTTCATGGGATTCTGTCTAACACAAATTCTCAAGTTTTCTTTTTGCTAGAAAGACAATCTGGTGTGGGAAACAGCTGGTGGACATTCCAAGAATCCTCCAGCCTTAATGTATTTGTATACAGTTTTAAAGATGAGCTTTGGGGTTTGTTGATTTTTTTTTTTTTGAGACAGAGTCCCATGTAATTAGGGGACCTTTGACTCAGTCCTTTTCTTGTCCCCTGCCTCCTCTTCTTTTGTGTGTGTGTGATCACCAGCATGTGCCACCACGTTCAGCTCTGTTTAACTTTTAATTTTAAATTCCTCTTAACACTAACACCATCTCATACCATGTTCCTGAAAATTATTTTTATTACAGTTGTACAGTTTGCAAAGGGCTACACTCAAGACAGCACTATAGACACCACCATTGTCCTAGATCTTTTTGTTTTGATCTAACAGAATGCGTCTGGGGTGTTCCTATGATGTAATATGCAGAGCACATGCAGGACCCTGGGTACAATCTCTAGCACTGAATTATTGAAGTTTAAAAAGACCCTTCATAAATACGTTAGTTGGGTGCCTAGCATCCTCAGATCTTAGAATAGAAACTGTTTCAACTCGGTTTTGGAGATGTACTAAATTTAGTATAGATATGTGTGTGTTTCCAGTGATGGGAAAAAATAGTTCCATGTCGATGTTTTTATAACTCATCAGAAATAAGAAATATTTATAATACTTAAATAAGCTAGCTGAAAAAATTTAAATGTGTCTTACATTGAAAAGTGGAGTAGAATTTCCAATAGGCATTATAAATAAAGTAACCTTCATGGAGTAAATTATTTATTGGCTTATTCATCCCTTTTCTCTCTGGATAGTCAGTGACAAGCACCTATTCTGGGACAGGTATTGTACCAGGCACTAGAGCTACAAAGATAAATGACATTCTGTCCTCCTAGAGACTTTTTTCCTTCTGAAGTTTTAATGTTTAATTCAATCAGTGCTTTTCTTAGGAAGGAAGGACAACGGAGGGAAATGATGGCCCGAAAAAGGTATGGAAGCCTGACTCAAAGTTCCTTAGCTTTCCTAGAGAGGTGTGGGAACCATTCTATTATTATAATGAGGTCACTGCATTACTTTTCCAACTGTAATGGACTACACAGCTCTGTTCTCCCAGAAGGAACCAGTAAGGGTTAACAGTGAAAGGCTATGAGCACAGTCTAATAAGCTTGCCTGGAGTCTTGGGCCTGGTACCAGCTCAGTTGTACCCTTGTGTAATTGTCTTAATTAGTCTCCTTGTAAATTGGTTTCCTCATTGCAAAATGGGAACAAAATTATCAGCATGATGGTTTAGGCCTGTAATGCTAGAACTTTGGTAGCTGAGTTAGGAGGATCCTGACCTTGTGGCTAGCCTGAGCTGATTCTTTTTCCTTTTATTGCCCCTCCTCCCAACAATGGAATGCCATTTTGTCATTTAGTCACGCAAAAAGTCATGAAATCTTGGGATTGTTGTAGGTACTAAGTAGCACCATTGCTAACCTTAATGTTTTATAAGATGTTGGGGTAAATACCTTACAGCCCCTTCCCCCCATCCCTTGGTCTGGCTATGCATTCTTGGCATTGATCCCAGACTAAATATATTAAGTCTTGTTTCTTGGGCCAATATAATTTCTAATCCCTAGGATGACTGAGCCAACCTTTCCAGACAAGATTTACTTCACAAATGCATTTACACAGACACTGGATATACCTACCAACAGCACATCAGAATTCAAAACACAGGTCATCAGCATGCACTTGGCTAACTGAAGAGGAAGGAGCTTGCATTAGGGAGCCAGCAATCTCACCAGCAAATTCTGCTGGGAATTGACTAAACATAACTGTTAACTGAAAAAAAAAATTAAAACTGGAACAGTAGAGATATGCTCTTTCTCTGATAGTTGCACACAATTCCCCTAAGTGTTAATGGAAGCTCAGTGAAGTGCATCACCCAGAGAACATGCCTCTTAACGTCCATGCTTACCTGTCACTCTTCCATTTCATGGCCTCATGCAGGGGGTGGGAAAGGAAAAAATAGTCGAGCCACAGAAGGTCAAAGGCTTTTGAAGAAGCAGGAGTCCATCTCCGTGTACTCACTGGCTCATCACACCTGCCTTTTCTTACCATGGCCCAACTGCTTGGAATCAGCAGTTCCCACGCCTATGGGAGGACTTGCTGTTTATCTTTCTAGAATAGACTGTCTGGCTTTCATCTCATTTATCCTACAAGGATTACAAAGTCCAGATCTGGCTAGAAGTGATAGGGTTTGCCTACGGTCTGAGCACCCATGGTGTGTGTGTGTGGGGGGGGGGGGTGTTGAGGCGGGAAAATCCCAAGTTCCAGGCCAACCTAGACTACATAGTGAATTGGAGGCCTTGAAGGCCAGCCCGAGCTGTAATGTGAGACTGTCAAAAAAACAAAGCAAAATAAAACAAAAAAAACCTACCCTTATAACTTATATGGACATACAAGGAGGAAGAAGGAGGGAGAATAAAGAAGAAATAAAAATGACCTCCCTTCCCCACCGAACGATCAGAGAGGAAAAGAAAATTTTGGGTGAGTTATGGAGTGATGCTATCAGTGCTGTCAATAAAAGTGCATGCTGTCAATTTGAAGACCTACCCTCCTGGGGTTGCATTTCTTCTTCTAGGTCCGTCTTACCTTCAGAGCAGGAATAGTCTTGAGTCTTTTTTACTCTCATCACTTGGACACTGATTCTTCGGCCTCTTGCTTCCATTTTCACGGACTCCTGCAAAGATGGTAGAATAGTCCAGGATCCCCTCTGTCCTCCCCTTCCCCTTACATGTGTGGTACTAGGAACTGAACTAGGGCTTTGTGCATACTAGGCAAACTCTCCAGCCACTCCCAATTGCAGCCATCTTTCACTTTTTATTTTGAGACAAGAGTCTCATTAATTTGCTTAGTTTGGGCTTGGAGCTTTGAGCCTCTTGCCTTCCCATCCTTCCTATAATGGGTTTATAGGCAGGTGCCTCCAGACTGGACTTTCTTATTTTAGGGTCAACTGATTGAGAATCATAACTACACCTGAAAATCAAAATTCCTTTTGTTCTATAACACAGCATAGTCACAAATTCTGGAGATTAGTACATATATATATATACATATATATATATATATATATATGGAGATTAGTATATAGACACTTCTGTTTTTGAGACAGGGTTTCTCTTTGTGCTTCTGGCTGTCCTAGAACTCACTCTGTAAACTAGATTGACCTTGAACTCACTGAGATCTGCCTGCCTCTCCCAAGAGCTGGGATTAAAACCACATGCCACCATGTCCAGCTCAGGAGGTGTACATTTTTATCTATGATAGGACTGAAAAAAATCTTTCCATGTTTTCATAAAAAAAGCAACACAAGCTTTAAAGAGGAAATGAATTTTCTTTTTCCATGGGAGAAAAAAGAAACCCTGCTCAGATCAAGATCTGTCATTTGGTTTGAGGATGTGGAATAACTGGCTTTGACTAACATATCCAAGTGAGCCTTGTCTGATGAGGGAGAAGTCCCAGATGCAGACAGCCACAGCAGCAGCTTGAGTGGTGTTTTCAGGGGCTCTTGGGGCTCACTTCCTGTTTTAACAGCAAACTGGAGTAATGACTACTTGAATGCAGATGTGTGTATGTGAAGTTAAAAGATCTCCCATTCTAGGTGCTGGGGAGACAGCTCAGTGGTTGAAGCAATCCTGTACAGCATGAGGACTAGAGTTGGGATACTCAGAATCCATGCAGATGTCCTGTTGGCTGGCATGGTCAGCTTGTTATTCTAATGCTCTAATGGAGCCAGAGGCGAGATTCCAGAAGCAAGCTGGCTATCTCCATTATCCTTTCAGTGAGCTGTGGGTTCAATTGAGAGGTGCTGCAGTAAAGGATATTGTGGAGAACCATTGAGAAGAGGTGACATTAATCTCAGGCCCCCACCCGAATATACACATAAGGTGTACACATATATTTGACAATACATATATGCATGCGACACACACACACACACACACACACACACACACACACACACACACACACACACACACACACACACACACAGAGAGAGAGAGAGAGAGAGAGAGGAGCAGGGAGGGAGGGAGAGGTACAGTGGAGAGGGAGAGAGAGAAACTGCATGGGCTTCCTCTTTTTCTAAAGTTAATTGGCACGATCTGTTGAGGGCATGTAGGAGGCACTAAATCAGTACTGGTAAATTCAGGATGGCAGTTCTTCAAGTTGATCACTTTTGTGGCTAGCATTGATGTCATCACTCCATAATCGGTTTATAGTTTTCTTTTCCTTTCTGATCATTTGGTGGGGGAAGGGAGCCCAGTTTTATTTCTCCTTTATTTCCCCTCCTTCTTCCTTGTGTTTTTTGGTTTGCAAGGGATATTCAGTCCCTTCAGTGGAAAAGTATATGTTGTCATTCTGCAAAGATGAATGCAGAGAATCCTAGGCAGCTGTGACAAATGACCGCACTGAGGATGTCTAGGACTGATCTTTCCTGCTGTCTCCTCATTCTCCATCTGGCTCTTTAATGAGTATATTATTTAAGTCTAAAGGTTCAAGGACGATCGTGAGGGGGCAGCCAAGGTGGCTCAGGAGGTAAAGGCACTTCCTGCACATACCTGACTCCTTTAGTTAGAGCCCTAGACTCTACACATTGTCCTTTCGCTGCCATATGTGCATTCATAGGTATGCACATGCTTTCACATGTGTGCAGGCACACAGGCAACAAGTAAGTAAATAAATAAAAAAATGTTAAAAAAGAAGTTTAACCATCAAGTCCTATGGTATCTAAGGAAGGGGCAATGGGAGGTCCTCACTGCAGTCTTAGGTGCCGGTAGCAGTATGTTTTTTCTGTTCTGTCCCCTCCTCATCCTTTCTATCCCTTTCTATCCTATCCCTTCCATTCTATCCCTTTCAGAAACAACCCAACAAGCCTTTCTACATGCCTAGAAGCATAAACTTCTTAATATACTTAGATGCTTTTGATTGGCTTCTGCTGTTCAGTGTGCTAAGAGAAGTTACTAAATCCTAGACCCAATGAATACAGAGTGATGGACTTAAGAGACCCTTCTGGATGATTGCAAAAAAAAATCATTTCGTGTGTTTTACTTTAATGACAATTATAGTAGGTAGTTTTGAGATGGCCCTGATTTTTTTTAAGTGTGTGAGCTGTATCTAGAAGTACGTTTCTACACCACAGAACAAGGCAAAAAATAATGAGATTCTAAGTCAGAGATGAGACTACAGAAAGATTATAGCTTCCATTGTGCCCTGTCTGGATATTTCTCTCTCATATGCTTGCCCTAATGAAAAGTAGCCTTGTTTTAAGCTGTCTTACAGAGAGGCTAAGTGACAAGGAGTACAGACAGGCTTCTGGATGAGAGTGAGGAAAGAGATGTCTCAGCACAACACCCATGGAGGAACAGTCCAGTCAGTTCTTAGCAGCGTGCACCTGGAAATGGGCACACCCTAGGTCCAGCAGTCTTGAAGCTGGAGCATCAGATAAAGCTATTTGTCTAGATTCTACTCACAAGGCTGAGAACTTACATGTTCACTGACTAAACCTCCCAGGTTTGGGGAGCCATTTGCTCCATAACACTAGAAAACCAACAATGAGAGGGTGACAGGACCCTTAGAAAAGAGAGGGAGGAAAACTCACTCATAGCTCTTCCCCTTAATCACAGGCTTTGCTTTAGTTTTTGCATCTTTTATTTCAGTCTGTACACAGATATACTCATTTGTATATTGTTGATATCCATAAGGTAGATAAAGCTTTGCATCTTATTTTTCAGTTAACACCAAGCTATAAGCATTTTCATGTTGCTATGAAAATATTCATTCTTATGACTCTTACTGGCTAAACAATTTTCTCTCAAAGGAAAGTACTGCAACATAGCTAATTTCTTCTTTCTTTCTGGGCATTTCAGTTGCTTCTTATTTTATTTGCAGTTAAAAATAACATAGCATCCAGCATCTTTGTTTATGGACTACTGTCCTTCTTCTATTTACTTTATTACCATTTTTCCATGCTGGTTTGTTCCTTGGATACATCGCTCAATTGCTGCGATAACTATTTGAATAACTCTTAGTGATTGATGGGTGGCAAAATTTGATCACATTGCCCCAAAATTGTTTTCTCCTCTTTTCTCCTTTCTTTTTTCTTCCTTCCTTCCCTTCCCCCTTCCTTTTCTTTTCCTCTCCCTTCTCTCTCTCTCTCTTCCCCTCTTCTTCCCTGTATCTTTCTTTTACTTGCTATTCAAGACAATTCATTTTATAAATAGAAAGTTTTCATGCTTAGATGTATGAAAACATCAAGCTTTTAAAAATTCACCTCTCAGGGGTGGAGTGATGGCTCAGTTGGTTAAACATGCTTACTGGCAACTGGAGGGATGGCTCATCAGTTAAGAGCAGACTATTCTTTCAGAGGGCCTGGGTTCAATTTTTAGCACCCACATGGCAGCTCACAACTGTCTGTAACTCCAAGATCAGACAAATATGCAGGCAAAACACCAATGCACATTAAAAAAAAGAGTGCTTATTGGCCTTGCAAAGGTCTGGTGTTTGATTTCCATCACTCACAAGATGGCTTACAACCACCTGTTATGCCAGTTCCAGGGGATCCAATGACCTCTTCTGATCCCCCAGGCTCCTACATGCACATAGTACACAAAAATACACCCAGGTACACACATACATGTAAAATAAATAAATAAATAAATGGATAGATAGATAAATAGATAAATAAATAAATAGATAAATAGATAAATAAATAAATGAATATTGTTTAAAAATTCATCTCTTGGGGCCTGGAGAGATGACTTAGTAATTAACAACACTGGCTGCTCTTCCAGAGGTTCTGGGTTCAATTTCCAGTGCCCACATGGCAGTTCACAACTGTCTGTAACTCCAGCTTCAGGGGATCTGACACCTTCACATAGACATACATGCAGGCAAAACACAAAAGCACATACAATAAAAATAAATACATTAAGAAATTTATCTTTTGAATCAGAAAATTGTTTAAATGTTTTCTGGCAACTTGGATAGAGATGGAAACACAACATTGTATTATTTACAACATCACAACAGTCATTTTTTTTTAAAATGAGATGCTACTTGTTGTTGTTACTGAATTCTAAAAGTTTGTTTTGTTGTGGCAAGAATACATATGATAATGTTCTCTACTTTGCCTATCTTTAAGTGTATGTTCAATGACATGGATATTGCTATCTCATCACCATCCATCTGCAGCCACCATCACTGTCCAACCTTATCACAGTGCTGGTCTTCTTTTGGATTTGGGAAAGTGTTGGGTCAGAGGGTTTGGATCCTGTGCCCTTTAAATCCTCAAATTTCCCAATACTATGGTGTCTCTAAGTCCTGAAGCCCACTAGTATTTTACAATCATTGGGAAGCTACTGGACTCATTGTTAGGGTTTGAATCTGCAATGCCTCTGTCTTAGTTTTGGTTTCTATTGCTGTGAAAAGATGCCATGACCATGGCAATGCTTAGAAAGGAAAGCATTTAATTGGGGCTGGCTTACAGTTCAGAGGTTCAGTCTGTTATCATCATGGTGGGACATGGTATTGTGCAGGAAGACAGGGTGCTGGAGAAGGAGTTGAGAGTCCTACATCTTGCGGGCAACAGGAAGTAGTGTCATACAAGAGAAGCTTGAGCAAAAGAGACCTCAAAGCCCACCTCTACAGTGACACACTTCCTCTAACAAGCCCACACCTACTTTAACAAGGACACACTTCCTAATAGTGCCACCCCCTCTAGGGGCCATTTTCTTCCAAACCATCAGAGTCTCCCCTCTCTAAAATGATCTGCAATTTCCCCAGAGCATCACCACAATTTGATGACAGTCTTCAGCACTTAGCTTGTGTATTGTAAGATACTTAGTACAGTGTCTGGCACAGAGTAAATATTCCATATTTAGTAAAAATATCATGCAACATATGTAACATGTAAACATCCATTGTTCACCATCATCATGTTAAATAGCTTTCTGTTGCCATGACAAGATAAACAACTTATGGAAAGTTGGGCTCATAGTTTTAGCTCATGGTCACTTGGCCCTGGTGTTCTGGGATATCACCCTGGTGTTGTGGTGATATACAACATCTTAGAGGAGGTGGTTGTGGAACAAAGCTGCTTACTTCATGGTGTCCAGGAAGGAGAGAAGAAAAGAAGGAGAGGGGGAGGGGCAGAGAGGGAGAAAGGGAAAGAAAGGAAGCAGAGGGAGAAAGGGAAAGAAAGGAAGGAGAGGGAGAAAGAAGGAGACAGATGGAAAGGGAGGGAAGGAGGGGGAAGAGAGAGGGAGGGAGAGACTTTTACCGGAAATATGACCTAATTCCCTTTGGCCCAAACCCCACCCCTTAAAGGACACACCAAATCTCAGAAGCATCATGCTTGGCCACCAACCTAGAGCACAGGGGTCTTTGAGGAAAATCTGAGATCCAAACCACAACTATCTTTAACCTCATCATTATTAGTGTTGTAATTACAGTCCTCAAGTTTACTCTTCCAATAGCATGGCTTCTGGTGTTTCATTGCTGCTCTCATATATTGAACTTCAAGAAGATTTTGAACAGTATCTATGAACAGTTTTATTTTTCAACAAATTGTGGTGAAGTTATGAAAGATATCCTTGGGGCAATTCAACTTGGAATTGAAAGATTGGCTTTTGCAGAGTCGAGCAATAGATTCAACAAGTATTCACTGGATGCACATGAGGTAGATTTCAGTATCATGTAAAGTACAGAGAGAAATGAGTAACAAGAGAATGCAGGACAAACTTCTGGCCAGCCTACCCAAGCCACAGTAGCCCTGACCAAACCAGCTGGTAGGAACATGCACTTCCTCACTGGGCCAGGCCTGCCACTGTGCCCAGAGATGCTGACACCGGAGACACCAATGAGGAGAGGGCAACCAGTAGAGTCAGCCGACTGAGCCAATGGAACCTTGGAAGGGTGTACAAGGGCAGGCCTCACTCCTGTTAGCTTGTGTGAGGATTAGCTCTAGGAGGAAGGTGTTTCCAGCAGCGGGCATCTTTACACAGAACAGACTCATGGAGACTGGATGGAGTGGGCTATGCTGGAAGGGTCTCTTTTGGCCCTACGAACCATGCTCACCATTCTCCATCTGGCTGTCTGACTTGATCCCCACCTGTGCAGACAGCTTCAAAGGCCCCTTGCCCTTTATCGTCCCACTGGTATTGATGAGGGATATTCAAAGGGGAGAGCTGGTAATTATCTTCCTGCTTTCCTCTCTCAGAGATTTCATCGGCTGGCTGTGCTGTGGCCACAGGCCTAGGCACACAGCCTTTCTGTGTTCAGATTCTCATAACTGCTCTAAACCGTGTCTATTGCTGAGTGCAAACAGTCTGAGGGCACTACACTACTGCCCCTTGCTAACTGGCTCAGAGGCTCACATATTTGCCAACAGACCCTTTGCCAACTTCCCCTCAGAAGTTGGAGCATGCGGCCTACTTCCTGCTGGGATCTGACTGACACACAGACCAGTTGGTGCCTGTTCTTCCTCTGTCACACCTCACACTCCACATCAGTGAGATTTGGGGATCTTTCTGGGCTCCCCATTTCCCCTCTCACCATGCTGGAATTACAAAGTTCATCACCATACCGAGATTCTTAGGTAGAAGATGGGAATCTAAATTCAGGTATTCATGTTAGAGCCATCTCCATAGGCCTTGCTGTTGCTTTAAAAATTTTGTTTATAGTTTGTTTTGTTTTTCAAGACAGTGTTTCTCTGTGTAGCCCTGGCTGTCCTGGAACCTGATCTTAGACCAGGTTGGCCTCTGTGCTGGAATTAAAGGCATGCACCATCACTGCCCTGTTCTGAGGAGAGTTTCTAGTAGACAATAGTTATTTGTTGTTGTTGTTGTTGTTGGTCACTATCCCTTGGTAATAATATTACCTCTTCCACATAAAGCCCCTCTCATTCAAACTAAACAGCTGTATCAATGGCATAATTATAATTACACCAATAATTTTTAATAAAACTTTTGTTTTAATGTGGTGAGATTTATTTATTTATTTTTGTGTATGGGTGTTTCAGCTGCATGTGTCTATGCAGTACCTGTTGGCAGTATCTACGGAGGCCAGGAGAGCACATTGGATTGATACATGGGTGCTGGGCCCTTAGCAAGAGTAGCCAGTTCTTCTAACCACCAAGCCATCTCCCCAGCCCCAGTGATGTGGTGATACATATATTAATGATTTATTAAAGTTGGCCTGGGGACTCAGAGTCTGCCTCAAGCTATAGAGATCAGGCAGTGGTGATACACACCTTTACTCCCAGCAACCAGAAAATAAGTGGTGGCAGTATACACCTTTAATCCTAGGATTTAGGATTAAGAGGTAGACAGATCTCTGTGAGTTCAAAGCCACCCAGACCTACACAAGATTGATCCAGTCCTAAAGAGAAACAGCTCACACAAAGATGGTCTCAGCACCTGGGATCACACGCCTCTAATCCCAGCACTAGAAGGATATAAAAGATGGGAACATGGTCTTCAGTAGTCAGTATCAGGCATTCATTCTCCAGCTACATGGAGGATGGGAAAACATTGAAGTCTCAGGATTCTCCATCCACGATGAGAAGAGGCAGCAGTCTGAGTTTGGAGGACTGAGGTAGAGTGAGAGCTCGTGCCCAGCTGCTTTGCTTTTCTGATCTTCAGCTTGAAGCTTGAACCCCATTATCAGTCTCTGGGTCTTTTACTTATTGCGCTACACAGTGACATCTACTTATATACTTTAAGTTTTCATTCCTGCTAGCACGTTTATCTCATACTTGTGGATCTTTTCCGCAGTCTGAGTATGTTTAATCTTTAGCCCATTAGTGCTTCTCCTTTATTCCTGACTACGAGGCACCAGCATGTGGGTCCCTGATGCTGACTGCACTGGTAGGCTGTGTTGGTGTTCCCATTCCACTTTTGCTGGAGACTTTCAACTCCTTCCTCATTTTGTTCTCACTTTCTTTCCCCTTTGGACTGAATACATACCAGTTGGAACAGGCTTGTAACTGTCATCCCCAGGTTCCTCATTCAGCGATTTCTTCAATGGCCACCTCAAGAAATATTCACCCAAGCTCACTTAGGAAGGAAAATATGACACTTCCATTAGGTTTATTCTAGGTTACCGGTAGAATCCAGATGCCATGTTCTTTCATGTTTCTTTTTTTCTAATTAAATACTAAATTGTGGTATTTAGTGAGAAGGACAGGGTTTGAAACCAACTTAGCTGGGTGTGATGGTATGTACCTACAACCCCAACACTTAGGAAAGGGATAGAAGAGGTTCTAGAGTTTGAGGCCAGCCTAGGTGTGGTGATTTGAATGAGAACCACTCCCTAGAGTCCTGGGCATTTGAATACTTGGTCTCCAGTTGGTGGCACTTTTGGAAAGGTCTAGGAGCCAGAGCCGTCTTTGAGGAAGTAGGTCATTGGAGCAGGCTCTGATATTAATCCTCCTGCCACTTGGTGCCGATGGTTGAGCTGTGATCTTTTAGCTTCCTTCATGCCTGCCACTTGCTGCTGAGCTCCCTGGCTGTGATGGGCACCATCCCTCTGGAACTTTAGCCCAAATAAGCTCTTCTTGCCATGAGATTCTTTTGGTCATGGTTTTATCACAGCAACAGAAAAGTAACTAAAGCCCTGGGCTGCACAACCAGCTCAAGGCCCAGCTTGAGCTGAGCAAACAAAGAAAGTGATAACTTAGTGTTGAGTGGTTTAAATAAACCAAATAGAATCAAATTAGATACA
This sequence comes from Cricetiscus sungorus, assembly GCA_030556225.1. NCBI lineage: Eukaryota > Metazoa > Chordata > Mammalia > Rodentia > Cricetidae > Cricetiscus > Cricetiscus sungorus. The sequence continues at coordinate 15,784,499 of JANBXA010000372.1, forward strand.
TGTTGACAGACCAGTAACTGATCTTCATGCCTGTTGTGATACTACTTGCAGCTGTCTAAGTCATTTTTTTTATATATAAATAAGATTAATTAGCTGGAGTTGTGTAAAACCTAATTTTCCTTAAGGACTTGCTAGAAGAAGTGGAGCTGGAGAGAGGACTCAGTGCTTAAGAGCACTTGCTGCTTTTGCAGAGAACCCAGGTTTAGTTCTTAGCACTCATATGGTGGCTCCCAGCCATCGGCAACTCCAGTTCCAGGGAATCTCATGCCCTTCCCTGTCCTCTGTGGGTGCCACACACACAGTACACAGACATGCACAGAAGCACTCACACTCATGCACAATTTTCAAAAATCTTTAAAAGAGTAAACATGAGACATTTATTTATTTTTAATTATGTGTATGCCTGTGTAAGTTCAGGTGTCCTCAGAGGCTAGAAGAAGGCATCAGACCCCCCGGAGCTGGAGTTACAGGCAGTTGTGAGCTGCCTGATATGGGAGCTGGGAACCAAACTCAGGTCCTCTGGAAGAGCAGCAAGTGCTCTTAACTACTAAGTCATTGCTCCAGCTCAAGAAAAAAAGGTGTAAGTATTAAGACTGGATTCACTTAGGCAATGGACCAGGAATTGATACTAGTCTGTTATTATTTAGAATTAGGTCTGGCTACAAGAGCCAAGGTAGAGTGTCAGTTTTTGTTCACTTGGAAATCTCGTGGCAGGTAGTGAGTGAAGATCAGGTAGCTGGGCACCTGCTGTCCTTTTATTTTTCAGTCGTTAGTGTTTCATCTCAGGATCCGAAGTAGCCTCTGAAGGTCTAGCTGTCAAAACTGCAACCCAACCAACAAGGAATAAGGATATTGCACGCATATTTTTGTGTTTCATAAAATACAGACGTGAAACACAGGCTGTTCTGTAAGCAGAGGAATGTCAACGCGTGTTTGGCTGTCTCTCAGCTAAAAACCAGGAGGAGCACCACTGTGAAGTGGAAGGAAAGCAGAGGGGAGGCTGTGGCAACTGGAGATCACTAGCAGTAAAACACCAGCAAGCATTGCAGGAAAACGAGTCCCTCAGAATTTCTCTTCCGATGTCGAATGGCTTTGAATACACGTTCAATCATTTTTAGGAACGTTTTTATAATCAGACCAAATGCATGCCTCCCAGGAGCCTACTATCAGGAGCTCATTGCAAGTGCTCTTAATGTTGGTGCTGAGAATGAAGAGTGAATGAAAGTTGAAAGCAAAGGACCTCAGAGTGAGGGATGAGTGGACTCTGGAGCCCGGCAGCAGCCCGAGCAACGTGAGCAGTGGTTTTGATCATTGTCAGCGGAATTGTCCCAAATCTGCGATTCGGGACTTGGGGACTTTCGTCTTGGTCTGATTCTGCTAAATAGCACCTCCGCACTTGGTTTTCCAAATCAGGAAAACTGAAATTTCAACTCAAAAGAATAATTTCCTTCCTTCCTTCCTTCCTTCCTTCCTTCCTTCCTTCCTTCCTTCCTTTCTTCCTTCTTTCCTTCCTTGCTTGTTAACCAAAGGAGCATTTCCTCTCTCAAATGAGACAGTTTCAATCCCTTCTTGCCATTTCCTGCAGCAATAATGTGTTCGTCCAGTGGTGCTTCAAGTCAACTTAACGGGCTGTTTGCCATTAGGGAGTGATTTATGTCCCATGAAAAATGGAGCTCTTCTTGGATGTGTGAAAAGAACCAGCGTGCCATCACATGTGGCCACATGCAAAATTCTTTCTGGATGACCATCTGACTTCATCACCTTGAAGGTGGGAGTCTTTCTATTTCAAACCGTCTCTAGTGCCTGGCACAGTGTTTCTCATAGAGAGAACTGGTGCCCCAAAAACATTTATTCAGAAACTCTGAAGCTGGTGTATCAGACACAATTTCAAGAAAATTAACAAAAATTATCAGCGACTACTGGTTATTGGTTAACTTTGACTCCGAAAGGAAAAGAAAAGTCCACAGTCAGGCAATACAGAGGAGTCTGGAGCTTTTGTAAGATGTGAGAAGGGAAAATATTTACGGTATTTGACAACTGCTCTGTAGTGTGAGAAATCCACAGCTGTGAACCACAGAGAAGCAAAAGAAGCCCATTGCTGGGCCTAAGCATTTTACCACACCAGCTCAGAGGACGCATGGCGGTTCCTTTTGCTACTTCTGTTGCCAGTTCTGCCCATTTGCCAAAATAAAGATGTTTTTCGGGCAGCCAGACCTCAGCTGCCAGGACTAACTAATGACTTCAGGATGCGAGGCAGGGGCTTCCTGCAGGATTCCATGGACAGACCAGAGCTGGTAACAATATGTCAGGCTCCGTGAAGTTCCTGTTTAAATATATTGGGAAAGTAACTTAAGATTACTAAAACAGAAAGTTTTAATTTTTTTCTTTAAGTCTTTTGCTTGACTTATTTTGTTTCCTTTTTCTTTCTTTGTTGCTTATTTTAATTGAAAGCTTCTCTAAGTAATAAAAAGTTTAAATTTAAATGGTTGTTGTGATTCTTACCATTCATCTTTACATTGTGAGACCCCAATTTTAAATGTAAATAAAATACATAACCTGTGTGCAGAATAGCAACTGAAATTACACAATTTATATTTTGAAGTACATATACGCATATTTATTTTGCTCCTACCAGACTCTGGAAAGAAACCTTAACAAGATGCCTTTATTTCAACCCTTGGCACATGCACATCCTAACTCCATTCTGCAGACACTCTAAGAGCTTCCTTGGACCTGCTTTGACTCTTGCTGACTCTCTTACTGGGTCTGCTATGTTCATGCAGCACCAGAACTATTACATACCTCTGTGCCTGGTACTGCAGGCCTGTGATCCTGCTATTCAGAAGATAAAAACAGGAGGAGTTGAGTTGGGAGATCATCCTGGGCAACTTAGGGAAACTTTTATTTAAAATTAAAAGTAAAAAGAGACCTGAGGATGAGGTTTAATAGTAGAGCACTTGCTCAGTATGCACAAAGCCCTAGGTCTGGTTCCCAGTACAGACGGGGAGAGGTAGGGGTGGGGGAAGAAGAAAGGGAGAGAGGGAAGGAGTGAGAAAGGGAGGGAGGTAGTATACAAATAGGGTTTATGTAAGGACTGGTGGACACACTTGTGTTTTCCTGCTCATACACATGCGCCATTCTTTCCTGAAAACTTCCCTTGCAAAGTGAAATGACACCCACCAAAGCGGCAAACCAAGTGTGGGTCTATTGTGCCTGTGCAGATCAGATGGCTGCGAAGCCAGCCCAGGGTATGGAACCACGTAAAGGTAGCCTTTCTTCTCCCTCTTCCCAAATTTGAAACTTAGTAACTATAGGTACATCTGGGCAGGAGCAGAACTTGGTCATTAGGAGTGCTTGCTGCTCTCCCAGGGAATCCAGCTTGGTTCCTAGCACCCACGTAGGGCAGTTCACAATCATCTATAACTCCAATGTCATGGGAATGCGATACCTTCTGGCTTGTGGGCACTTGCATGCATGTGGTATGAGTGTGCGCACACAGGAACAATAAAAATAAAATAAAGCATGCTAATAAAACCAGTACTAAAATAACACGGTGAACTAAGGAAATAGCTCAGTTAATGAAGTACTCTCTAGCATTCTTGAAGACCTGGTTTTGATTCTTACAATAACCTGGTTTTGATTCTTACAATAATAAATAAATCAGAATAAAACCAAATAAATTAGGTGTGGGGACACAGACCTGTAATCTGAATGCTTGGGTGGTGGATGCAGGCTGAGCTGAAGTTTAGAAATCCGAGGTCATCCTTTGTTATATACCGAGTTCAAGGCTAGCCTGGACCACATGAGACCCTGTCTGAGTAAGAAAGAAGAAGGGAGAAAAGGAGGAAGGGAGGGAAGGAAGTGAAGGGGGGTGATAAAGTCAGGCATGGTTACATTCACGTGTAGCCCTAGCATTTGGGAGGCTGAGGCAGGAGTATTGAAGTTTGAAACTGTAGTGGGATTTGAATGAGAGTGGCCCCCATAAACTCATGTTTAAATGCTTGGTCCCCAGTTAGGGAAACTATTAGGGAAGGATTAGGAGGTATGGCCTTATTGAAGGAGGTGAGGCACTGGGTCTTTGAGATTGCACAAGCCTATTCTAGGCCTAATGTTTTCTCTGCCTTCTCTCTGTCTCTCAGGATATAGAACTCGCAGCCTCATGTCTGCATGCTGCCGTGCATGACCATGATAACTATGGACTCACTCTCTGAAACTGTAAGCAAGCCCCCCACTAAATGCCTTCTTTTAAAAGTTGCCTTGGTCATAGTTTCTCCTCACAGTAATAGAACAGGAATTATGACAGAGACTACCCTGGGCTACATAATAAATTGTTTAAGGCCACCTTGAGCAACACAGCAAAACACAAAATAAGACAGAACTAAACAAAATACATGATAACTAACTCAAGCTTTAGACAACCCTGAAAATGCTAAAAGAGTTACGTGATACGAGGAACTACAAGCCAATGCTGAAATTGCTATGTGGAAAACTAGGTAGGTTCAATTTTTAGAGCCTGAAACACACTGGCTGTTGCTACAAACCTTAAAACTTTTGAAAAATGAAGGTTAAAAGTTACAGAGAGGTAGTATTAAACACCTGTCACAATTTTAATATATTTTGAAAAATTTGTTGCATATGTCTACAGCATAACTATTTCTAGTCCTATCTTGAGCAGATGATACGAGAATAAGTAAAGACACCAATCTTGCTTCTTTCTTTCCATGCTCTAAAATTCTGTATTCCTTTGTGGATGTGAGACAGCTCTATAATAGCCCCAAAGGAAAATCTATCTAAGCAATTTCAATTTGAAAGGCTTAAATAAACAATGATGAATAAGCTATTAGTTTGTTTTTATTTTAATGTCTTTTTTATATCAGGGTGAAAAATTCAGTTATATTTTCAAATGATCAATAAAAAAAAAACCTACAAGTATGTTAGGGTGACAGGAAAAATCCTGACAAAAGGGCTGTTATTAAGCTGTGTGCTTTCTAGTAAATATGTGTCACTATAAAATAAAGATTTATCTTATATTCACCAATAATGGTTTCTAATAAAATTAAACAAAAGCCAGATCATCCTGTACTTATTCAAATACTCTTTTGAAATGACTTACATGTAGACACATGTGATCACACGTTGCTGAATGTACACTCAAGAGAGAGACAAATGAAACCAGGTGTGGTGGCTTTGTTCCTGTAATCCCTGAGCTTGGGAGGCTGAAATAGGAGAAGTTCAAAACCAGCTTCAACTACATAGCAAGTTTAAGGCCAGCCTAGCCTACATGAGACCCTGTCTCAAAACAACATCAACAACACCAATAAAATAACAAAGAAACAAAAACAGGAAAAGAAAGAATACATAGGGATGAGGTATTCAGATGAATAAATTTGCTTTTTGTCTTTTCTCCAAATTTTGAACTATTTGAACTTTTCTCTTTTCCCCCTTTCTTCCTTTTGTTCTTTTTTCTTTTCTTTCTTTCTTTCCTTTCTTTCTTTCTTTCTTTCTTTCTTTCTTTCTTCCTTCTTTCCTTCCTTCCTTCCTTCCTTCCTTTCTTTTTCTTTCTTTTTATTTTCTTTTTGGCTATGAACATTATTTTATTTGAATAACTTAAAATTTTGGCTAATTAACAACTGAAGTCACTCAGAAGGTGTAATATTACAATCCTTAGCTGCCACCTGCACAGAAACCTAGAGTTACCCAGGAAGAGAGAACCTCATTTGCTAATTGATGTAGGATGGCCCACTCTAGGTGGTATCATCCTTAGGCAGCTGGGTTTAATTTGCATGAAAGAGGCAGCTGACCGCGAGCCTGAAAGCAAGCCAATAGCAAAGTTTCTCCGTGGTCTCTTGTGGTGATACTTTGTGCCTGAAGATCAGAGGGCAGAGCTAGCCACTAGTTAGCACAGAAGCCAGGCAGCAGTGGCTCACACCTTTGATCCCATCACTAGGGACTCACACTTTTGATCCCAGTACTTGGGAGGAGGAAACAGGAAATGATGGCTGGGCAGAAAGAGGAAATGATAAGGGGGGGGGGAGGGTGGCGGGGCGAAGACAGGAGCTGTCCCTTTTTCAGTTGAGAAGTTGACCAGGTAAGAGGCGGCTGTGCCTTGTCCTTCCATTTCTCTAATCTTTTACTCTGGTATCTGGCTCCGGGTTTTTAATTTTAATTAGGATTCATGCTACAGTCTCTGCTACTCAGTTCCTGACTCCAGGCACCTACTGAATTCCTGGACCGTAACTGGTAAGCTGAAATAAACTCCTTCCCAAGTTGATTTTGGTCTTGGTATTTATTACAGCAACAGAAGAGCAAGTTAGAACATATACCACAGGATGAGCCAATCTGTCTACAGAACGTGGTGCCTTTTATTCTTCTACAACACTAGAAAATTGTATTATGAACTGGCAAATTCTAGTTGTATATATTTATAAAGTACAAAGTAATGTAATGGTTTGTGAAATAGTTAAAGCAAGTTAACTATTGCACCAATCACTTTAAATACAAGTCTTTTTGTGGTGAGAACACTTGAAAGTTATCAGCAGTTTTGAAATGATAATATGCTCTTACTAACTATATTCACTCTGTCATGGAGTAGATCTGGAGAAGCCTCATTCCCCATATCTATCTAACTTGAGGGTTATGTTGTTAGGACACTCATCCTGTTCCCTCACCAAGACTCTGGTTACTCATTCTGTTCTCTGCTCAATAAGTTCACCTGTGGTTTTTTTTTGTTTGTTTGTTTTGTTTTGTTTGTTTGTTTTTAATAACTAAAGTTTTCTTATTGATTACTAGTAGTTGTAAATATTTAAGGAATATAATGTGATAATTCAATATATACTGTGTATTATTAGCATTTCCTTCTCTTTCAGTGACTTTCCTTTCTTTCCTTATTTTCTCTCCCTCTCCTTTTTTCCTACATCCCTTCTTTCCTTCTTTCCTACTTTCCTACCTCCCTTCTTTCCTTTCTTTCTCTTCCATGAATACTGGCGATTGATCCCAAGGTTTCATGCATGCCAGGCAAGTGTTTACCACTGAGCTATATCTCTATCCCCTCTTCATAGTTTTTATTTTAAGACAGGGTCTCATTACATTGCTAAGGCTGGTCTTGGACTTTTGCTTTTCCTTTATCAACCTCCAGAGCAGCTGGCATTACAGACCTGGGCCAAAACTTTTTATTTTTGAAGTGGAAAACTTAAAACATATATAAAAGTAGGTAGTGAGAACAATATAATAAACCCCCAGGTACTTGTCAGCCAACTTCAAATCATTATCAATTCGTGTGCAATTTTGCGCTTTATACTCCCACTTTCTTTCCCACGTGAATTATTGTGGAGGAAACAAAAGTGCATCCTTTTCATTTAGATGTACTTTACTGCATATTTCTAGAAAAAAACTGAAAAATAAGTAGATATGATACCATTGTCACATCTTTTTAAAAACAACTACTGATTTCCTGGTATTTTAAATATAAAGTCATTATTCAGTCTTCATTAACTGGCCAGGAATTTTTTTTTTTAAAGCAGATGAGTCTTCTAAAGACTATAATCTGTTTTTCAGTGGGCTGACTATTCCTCTTTAGCTCGATTTTTGCTTTCTTAAATCTTAACAGTTTAAGACCAGATAGTTTATCTGTAGTTTCCTCTCTCTATCCCTCCCTTCCTTCTTTAATTTTTCCCCCATTTTGTTATTTATATTCATGGGTGTTTTTCCTGATTGCATATCTGTGCACCACATGCATGCCTGGTGCCTGAGGAGGCCAGAAGTGTGTTTATGATCCTTTGCAACCAGCAGTGCAGACACTAAGCTGCCATGTGGGTTCTGACAATCCAACCAAGGTCTTCTAGAAAAGCAGACAAATGCTCCTAAACTTCTGAGCCATCTCTCCAGTGTCTTCTCTTTATTTCTCATAGTTTTTATTGCCTGTCTTTCTGTGGTAGGGATTGAAGCCAGGGCTTCACATATATAGCTCTACTGCTGAGTTATATTCCCCTGCACTTTAAGATTTTTTTAAAATTTATTTTTCATTTTACATACCAACCAAAGTTCCCCCTCTCTCCCTTTATCCTGTCCCCCCCCCATCTACTCCCTTCCCAATCCCCCATCCACTCCTTAGTCTCCCCTTATCCTGCCCCCCATCTTCTCTCTTCCCATCCCCCATCCACTCTTCAGAGGGAGTTAGGGGAAGAAGTCAACAAAGTCTGGCATACCAAGTTGAGGCAGCACCAAGCCCCCCTCCCTGCCATCAAGGCTGAGCAAGGTATCCAATCATATGGAATGGGCTCCAAAAAGCCAGTTCATGCATCTGGGATAGGTCCTGGTGCCAGTGCCAGTGCCAGCCCCAACCCCAAAAGATCAAGCTATATTACTGTCACCCATATTCAGAGGGTCTAGTTGGGTCCCATCCAGGTTCCCCAGCTGTCAGTCTGTAGTCCCTGAGCTCCCACTAGCTTGGGTCAGCTGTCTGTGGTTTTCCCCAGCATATTCTTGTTCATATGATCCCTCCTCCCTGTCTTCAACTGAATCCCAGGAGTTCAGCCCAGGGCTTGGTCGTGGGTAACTGCATCTGCTTCTTTCAGTTACTGGATGCAGGGTAGTCACACCCTCTCCACTATTGCTGGGAGTCTTAGCTGGGGTCATCCTTGTGGATTCCTGAGAATTTCAGAAGCTAGGTAAAAAGAGGTACCCTAAGAGAGACACACATGGAGGACACCAGGAAGGAAAAATAGTTAAGATCTCCTGGGTAAACTAGGAGGCAGCCCTAGAAGGGAGGGGGTGGGGGATGGGAACATGAGGGATCAAGAAGACTGAGTAGGGGGAGGGGTGGAGGGGACAAGAGAAAATCTTGATAGAGTGAGCCATTATGGGGTTAGGGAGAAACCTTAGGATTTTTCTAGCCTGTGTTTTGGTTATTTTGTTATGCCTTTTTTTTTTTTTCTGTTTGTTTGTTTAATATGCTTTGTGACCCCAGTGTTTCTTATAAATTAGTAGGTAGACACGAATACTGAAGCTAAACAGCTTCTATTTCAGGAAAAGGTTATTTTCAAAGTGGTGGAGTATACTCTTTGCACATCACTCCAGAAGATACATTGTGACCCACACACTTTTTTTTTTTTTTTTTTTTTTTGCATTTTAATACTGATGGATAAAGTGCTTAGGGGATGTCAGCATGACATCTCTCGTGTCGTTCTCTTCCCTGTGTTCGTACTTCATAAATTGGCATGCTCTTTATGTTGGGTCTGAGCTGTATGATGGCTGTGCAGTTCTGCTGGTCTTGTCTGAGACTGGCTATTTGCTGTTTTAGGATTCAGCTAGGACTCACACAGCTGTTGTCCCACATCAGACAGCCTCCACTGGGACAGCTCATCTGCTCCTTGTTCTTCTACAACAGGCATATCCAGTCACGATCATCTGGTAGTCACAGGAGGCCAAGAGCCTTCCATATTTAAAGCATCTGAGTCATTATAAGATTGTTCGTTCTTAGTAAATTCTTCATTAAACTTCCAATTAGTTTTCAGTATGAGATTCAATACAGATACAATGTATGATAGATCTGACCTTTCTGAAGCTGTGGCAGTTCATTTTGTCTCTTGTGAAATAGGATAGGCTTTATTATTAACATTTCCTAGTCCTTGTACTTACACAGTTTTATAGACTTTCTGACGTGATTAAAGGTCTTTATCACTTTGTTCTTGAGCTTGTCAGTTCAATCCATACCAGAATTCTTTATTTCCCCTAATTTGTCTCATTGGCTTCTTTACTTCCTGAATAATTTTTCTTCTCTTCTTTCTTTTGACAGCCCAAGTGGATTGACAGCCAGTCGTGTTTTAGCTTGTCTTTGGGGGTGTTTGAGAGAAACCTGGGGGAGTTGATATTTATAAGCTTTCATGGTATTTGCTTAACAAAGGTGCCTTGAAGAGATCAAGGTCACCATTGACTAATTTAAGAAACAGGGAAACATAGGGGTACCAGGCACTGGCAGATGAAAGAGTTTCTCTGGGATTGGTATAATTTACAGTAGTTCTTGCCTTTTAAAGTACATAAACTATATAGATGTGTGATTTCCCCCCTTGGCTTGACCAAACATAATGGTGTACATTTTATTTAACATCTCATATTCTACAAACTATTTAAAAATATTAAGTTACCTAATACTAATAAAATCTTGTGAGCTGCTTTGAAAAGCATTAAACTTAATTTATAGAGGTGAATATGATTAAAGTATATTATACATGTGTGGAAATCTCATAATGAAACCCATTATTTTGTACAATGAATGTATGCTAATAAAACTGTCTAAAATTTGATTTATAGATTAAAAAATGCTAAAACCAAGAAGGCGGTTTTTCTCTAACTAGTGGCAAAGCAGAGGACTAGCTATATAGCCTAACTCTGTCCTCAGAGGGAACCCATTACTCCTTACTCAAGAGTAAGATAACTCCCAAAGGACATTATATAATAACCTCCTGTGAGGGTTAAACTTCATCACCAGCTTGAGCAGATTTGCACTTACATAGGAGACATACCTCCAGGTATATCTGTGATGACGTTTCAAAAACAGATTTAACTGCATCAGGAAGACCTACTCTGGATGTGGACAGTGCATCCCATGGACTGGAGTCCTGGAGAGATGGCTCTGTGGTTAAGAGCACTTGTTGCTCAGCCAGAGGATCCAGGTTTAGCTCCTGTCACCCACACGTTGGCTCACAACCATCTACTACTCCATTCCCAGGGGATCCAATGTCCTTTTCTGGCCTCTGTGGTCACGAGACCTGCATGTAGTACACAGACATACATGCAGGCAAAACATTCATTCATGTAAAATATAGTATTTACAAAGGAGGGAAGTGAGGAGGTTATGTGTGCTCTGCTTCTTGACTGGTGAGTTGAAGCAACCAGACATGTCACGCACTGGCCTTCCCATAACTTTGGACTGTTTTCCATGTTAAATTACAAGCCAAAATAAATCTTTCTTCTCTTAAGTTGATTCTATCAGGAATCTTGTTACAATAAGAAGAAAAGTACTAATATACCTCCTTAATTTTAAGATATATAAAGTATTTTGCTTGGAAACTAAAGTGTGAGAGCATTGGATGAATTTTGTTAAGCAACAGAATGATTTCTAGTTAACAAAGACACAGCAAATAAAAAGAATTTTATTTCAGAATATGAGACAAATCTTATATGGAATATCTGAACAATATCGAAAAACTACTAAGGACCAAAGGGTCTTATGTTATACACATCTTTATAATCCATTTTGGGACTACAAAAACCATGATGGGGAGGGTGAGTCTGAGCAAAGTACCTGATATATGTGTGTGAAAAATGTTGTAGTGAAATGCACCATTTTGTAAATCAATATATATGCTAATTAAAATACCTTCTTGTACACTATCAGCAGTAGTCATCCAAAAACAGTTGTCAGTTTTACATTAATAACAACTTGAACACTATCAGTTTAAGTTGTAACATGATAAATAAAAGAACCCAGAGACAGATAATGGGGTTCAAATTTCAAGCTGAAGATCAGAAAAACAAAGCAGCCAGCCACTATCTCTTATTTTTCCTCAGACTGAAAGTCAATCCTGACTCCATCAAACTTCAAACTGCTGCCTCTCCTCAACATGGCTGGAGAATCCTGAGACTGAAAGTCTTTCTGTCCTCCATGTGACTGGAGGATATGCCTGATACTGACTACTGAAGATCCTGCTCCTATCTTTTTTACCCCTCTAGTGCTGAGATTGAAGGTGTATGATCCCACGTGCTGAGCTCATCTTTGTGTTAGCTGTTTCTCTTTAGGACTGGATCAATCTTGTGTAGATCTGGGTGGCCTTGGACTCAAAGAGATCTGTCTACCTCTTAAACCTGAGTCCTAGGATTAAAGGTGTGTACCACCACCTCCTATCTTCTGGATACTGGGATTAAAGGTGTGTACCACCACTGCCTGATCTCTATAACTTGAGGCTGATTTTGCTTTCTCAATCCTCAGGCAAGCTGTAATAAATCATAAATAATAAATCACCACATTAAGTATATTTCTTCAGTGTCTTAACACTCTGTTCAAAACTTTTTTAAAGAATGTAGATGAAAGAGAATTTGCCCCAATAACTTTTTTTGGGGTGACAAGATATCCCTGTGCAGCCCAGGCTGTCTTGAAATAAGATTCTTTTGGCTGCACCCTTCTAAGTGCTATGACTACCGACATGTGCTACAATACAAAATTCTAGTAACTTAACAAATCCCATTTATTTCTTATTTATTATTGTGTATATATGCATGATGATGGTGATGATTATATGTGTGCACACATATGACATGGTGAACATGTGGAGGTCAGGGAACAATATCATGGAGTAGCTTCTCTCCATCCACTTTTCATAGGTTCCAAGGACTGAACTCAGGTTGCTAGGCATTCATGGCAAATGTCTTCACTCACTGACCCACCTTGTTGACCCAACCCTAGTAACTTAAAATTTATTCTTTAGATTTATTTCGTGTGTATGAGTGTTTTGTCTGCATGAATGTCTGTGCATCATGTTCGTGCAGTACCCATGGCAGTCAGAAGAAGGTGTTGGATTCCTTGGTACTGGAGTTACTAGCAGTTGTTAATACCCACGTGGGTGTTGAGAACTGAACATAGGTCTTCTGCAAGAGCAGTAAATGTTCTTGATCACTAAACCATCTCTCCAGCATCCCCTTCAAGTAAATTTTTAAAGAGGCCAAATTCTAATTGTAGATTTATTGTCTTTTTTATGTGCATTGGTGTTTTACCTGCATGTATGTCTGTGTGAAGGTGTTATAGATCCTGGAGTTATAGATATGTGGGTATTGGGAATTGAACCCTGGTCTTCCAGAAGAGCAGTCAGTGCTCTTAACCACTGAGCCATCTCTCCAGTCTCCCCAATTATATATTCATAAAAAAGATTTTATTATATATATATATATATATATATATATATGAGTGTTTTGTCTACAAGTATGTATGTGTACCACATACATGCTTGGTGGCCACAGAAGTCAGATGAGAGCATTGGATTCCTTGGAACTGGATTGAGTATAAAGATGGTTGTTAGCCACTGTATGGGTGCTGGGAATTGAACCCTGGTCCTTCACAAGAGTGGTAAGTTCTCTCAACCCTTGAGCCATTTCTACAGCTCCCAATTATGTCTTCTTAAAGATAGCTTGAAAGCTGTGTAGTTTCTCTTTAGAAAAAGAACACTAGAGTACATGCTGAACATTCCACATTGAGTTGTGGTTTTATGGAACCTTGGGAAGAGCAGCCAGTGCTCTCAGCTGCTGAGCCATCTCTTTACATCCCACTAAGCCCCCAGGGAGCCTGGAGCAAGTGGTGGGAGTGGAAAATCTGCCTCTGGTGGGTCAAGAGACAAGTTGGGAGAAACATTCGGGATGGCTAGTTTTAAAGAATTGGGTGGGGGGCAGAGATGTAATAACAGCATAACTGTATTTGGATGGGATTGATGCAGAGGAGAGAAGCATGTCAGAGTGGGAATGTGTGACGGGAATGGGGGAGAGAGAGGGAGGGAGAGTCTCTGCGACATCTTTGAATTGAGGTGAAGGTTTGCTAGGAGCATGGCAACTGTGCATAAAAAACATGAGAAGAATAACACATACTGACATGCATATTGTCAAACACGAAATGACAGGACCTGTGAAAGTTCTCTTGTGATGCCTTTGAGCCTCTCGGTAAATCAAAGTCATCTGTTGACAGTGGGAAAAGATGAGGAAGAGGGGGAGATTTGGTGAGAGAGAAAGCACAGAAACAACATGGCATAGACTTTGGAGACATGTTACTTAAGCAGTGTATTAGTTAGGGTTTCTATTGTGACAAAATACCATGGCTGAAAGCAACCTGGGTAAGGGTCACACTATACCAATGAGGGAAGTCAGAGTGGGAACTCGAGGCAGAAACCAAGCAGAGGTCGAAAGGACTTGCTCGCCCTGCATTTTTATACAACTGGGGTCATCTGCTCAAGGGTGGCTGAATTTCATACATCGATCATAATCAAGGAAATGCCCTACATACTCATCTACAGGCCACCGGATGGAGGTATTTTCTCAACTGAGTTTCTCAACTCCAGTTGTATCAAGCTGACAAAAAACCAACTAGGATAGACAGTGCACATTTTAATGCAGGCTCCTCCATGATCTAGCCAGATAAGTGTGGTCCTCCCCTATCATCAAGAAAACTTCTCTGTACAACAGAGGCCACAACAGGAAACCACAGCCAATCAAAATGTAGAGTGTGGAGCCTGGTCCCAGTGGGTACATCTATGGAACCGCTCCCACACCTAAGGTTCAGAGATCATTGCAGAAGAGGGAGTGGGAAGATCATAAGAGCCAGAGGGCCAGGGAGTTTGCTGTGAGCTTGTGTCCCCTAAGGATGGAAGCTACACTCAGAAAGTCTCACCTACATGACTGCTCAAATGTGAGCTGATCACGGATAGCAATAGACATTCTACAGTGGATGGAGAAAACCTGTGAAACCTCAAACCTCCACAAAGAACTACAGGCACCCAAGGAATGATGAAAGTGGGAGAAATATTCTTCCTTTTGATCAGAAGCTGGGTTGTGCTGTAGTGTTGCATCAGAACTGAGTGAGCAAACGAACCATGTCTAGCATAGGTATTAAGGAAGGCCTATACATTGGCCTATCAGCCATTTCTATACACATAAGCCATAACTGCTATCATGGGCACCCTCTGGAAAACACAATGCTGAAATATCATGTAGTCAGAGACAAAATTAAAATTTTATATGTGTACTTTGGAAATATGAGTGTTTCATAAATACAAGCCATTAAAACGATTTAGATTTTACAAAGCAGATTGCGAGTGGGAACTGTTTGATCAGATTGGTCTCAGAAAGCTCACTGACTGCCAAAACAATAGTGCCGAAAAGGAATTAGGTGCAGACGACTCGGAGAAGCTGTGTATGCTGCCAGCTTGAACTTTTCTTCTTTTCCCACTGAAGCATGTTTTGGAAAATCTATGTATGCATCCTATTGTATAGAGAACTTCAAAAGACTAAAGTGGACCACTGCAGAAACCTCAGAATATTGTCTTGAGAATACTTCAAATATTTTCAAAACACATCAGCATAAAACATCTGCATTGTGAGTTAAAGATGCCAATCGGGTTGCCAGTAAAGGCAGAGTTTAATATTCCCAGATGTTATTATATAGTATCTATGATATGTTGGCTGAGCGGGTATGCACATTTGTACATCACAGTATTTTTTCAAAATGTAAATGTACTCCCTAAAGATATAACAAGAGCAAGGCTGAATAAATTGTCTGGAAAGTAAAATTCATATTTCTTTTTCATTGTTAGCTTAAAATATGGGGGAAGGGAGAAAGCAAGAAAGCTAATTTCTCCATTAGCTATCACTTGGAAAATTGAGCTACTCCCTATGAGAACTTAGAAAACATATGTACATCTAAAATGAGCAGCCTTTAATTTGGTTAGTTCTAATTCTCATTACCAGACACCTAAGTGGGCATAACAGAAGCTAGATGTCCATAATTCCCCAGGAAACTCTTCTTTCTGAGAAAATCTTAGAACATCTCAAACTGGGCCTAGTGGCACATGCCTTTAACCCCAGCACTTGGAGGCCAAGGCAGGAGGACCTTTGTGAACTCCTGGCCAGCTTGATCTACATAGTGACTTCCAGGATAGTCAAAAACTACACAGTGAGGCCCTGTTTTGAAAAAATCCAAAAAAACAAAATTCCCTTATGTTTTAAGATAATTGGTTGAATTCTATGTAGAGTATTTGGAACGAAATGAAGCAAGATAATTTTACAACAGTAAGAAAGTCATACCTCCATTGAAGCAATTTGGAGCATTTAGTAATTTGAAGCAATTTGGTCTTGTGAAAGATGGTAGTAAGGACAGAACAGTGCAAATGGTCTAATTTTTGTTTAATTAGCAGTATATATATATATATATATATATATATATATATATATATAGTGTGTGTGTGTGTGTGTGTGTGTGTGTGTGTGTGTGTGTGTGTGTGTATCGAGTATGTTTCTCCACCGTCTGCCTGGTCTGGTCCCAATATATATATGTATGTATGTATGTATGTATGTATGTATGTATATATATATATGTGTATATATATGAGCTTTGTTATGACTTTTCCCTAGATGTACACTACATACTTCAATTATATCCAGGGCCATCATCCTCTCTTTTCTCTCTATCCTTCCTTTCTGTCCTACCTAATACCTTTCTGTTTTCGTGATGGTTTCCAATTTTATCTATTTTCTTTCTCTATGGCCAAATAATACATATGTACACACACACACACACACACACACACACACACACACACACACCCCAATGTATATCACATATCACATTATGTATTTTATCAGTTTCCTGGGAACTTCTAGTTGGGAATCAGTATGTAACACTGCTTTCATTTGAGGACAAACATACAATGTCTTTCAGGTGTTAGGCTGAGAGTACTGAATTCCCAGTGTTTCCATGTCCAATATACTACGACCATGTGAGTTATTTTGTTCTTATCCATTAGTCAGCAGCAACAATGAGTTGTTAGGTGCTTATTACTTCACTTTGATGTGTTAGGCAAGAGAGGTACTAAAATGTTTAAGATTTTTCTCCAACCTGAGAAGATGCGTTCAATTGATGTACACTGGGGAGAGGCAGGGTATTTGAAAAGCCCTTCACAGATAGCACTTGTGAGGCATGAGCAAGGTATAAGAGGGACTAAGAGCTAGACAGATGGAATAAGTAAAGTCACCAGAAATACACTAGTCAATGCTTGTCTTAGAATAACAAGTAGGGCAGTTTGGTAGGAAAGATCTGTATTATTATTTAATGAGCCTTTAATCCCAAATTGTGTACAGCAGTTTAGCTGTTATTTTAGCAAATGTGGGAACTATTATTACTATATTTAGCTAGCCTTTGGTGCATCAGGCTATCCAACTGTTCACAGTTACTTTGATTAACCCTAGAGAAATTACTGATGTGTCTCAGAATGTAGCACTGACACAGTAGAACAATGGGCAGATATTTATTTAATCTATGTAGTGCACAACTCTATGGACATAAAGTTGCATTGGAAAGATTCTTGCTCTAAGGGAACAAAGTAGTTGCTCTTGCAAACTTCTGCAAGGAAGGGAGGCAACAAGATGAGTTAGCAGGAAAAGGTGCTTGCTGTCAAATTTGATGACTTGAGTTCAGTCCCTGGAATCTACATGGTGGAAGGAAAGAAACAACTCCTACAGATTGTCCTCTGAGCTCCACATGCATGGCAAGTGTGTACCCCATGACAAAATAAGTGAAAATGTTTTTAAAATGGCTTTAAGTTAAAAAAAAAAAACACAGGATCTTTTAGCTAATTCAATGCTTTAAAGGAAGGTTCAGTGAGTCACACTTTAAAAAGAGATCTAACCCATATCCACAATGAGAAAGATTGTCTGGATCCAGGTCCTTTATCCCCACAAGCTCTAGGATAATGTTCTCTCTCTCTCTCTCTCTCTCTCTCTCTCTCTCTCTCTCTCTCTCTCTCTCTCTCTCTCTCTCTCTCTCTCCTCTGCAAACACATCTTTACCTGGTGTCCCCAAATATACTGAACTTTAAACACCAATAGACCATCTTTCTCCACCTTCTACAAGCAAGTATAAAAGTAGCAGAAACCACTTTCATTGCTACTTCCTTCACACATACATATTCACACAAAACACACAGAACATAAAACACGCTTCTATGCACATAAATATGCAAGCACACACAACAAAACAACAACAATAAATGAACAAATCATCCTTTCTCTTGCAAATCTTACTTTGGCAAGCGGTAAACACCCCAATCACCAGGTCAGATATTTTGAGCCCTGAGAAAGGAGAACAATGAGGTGGGGGGAATATTGTAAACACGAGACAGCTTGGGACAAAGGGCTTCCATGAAGCCAAAGTATATGTCTATCTTATTCACTGCCCTTCTGTTAAGTCTGCCATAGTAACGAACAGTAATTGGTCAATAAATATTTGTGAAATTAAGCAGAAATTTGCCCATGGATGGAAATGGTCACTAGAGGAGAATATCCAGTGCCCTGCTTTGTTGCTTTCCACCTTATTCTTTTGAGGAAAGGTCTTTGGTGAACCTGGAGGAAGGCAGGAAGTTAGAAATTGGATCCAGCGATGAGTAGGATGATTGTGAAAATCCATCTAAGAAGACCTGACCCTAGAATATATCTCAGTGCTGATCGGGCATGAAAAAAGAAAACAGGCAATGAAAGTGGACAGTTCAGATTTTTTTTTTAGTTTTGAGACAGAGTTTCTCTGTGTAGCCCTGGTTGTTCTGGAACTTGCTCTGTAGACCAGGCTGGCCTCAAACTCAAGAGATCCACCTGCCTCTGCTTCCCAAGTGCTAGGATTAAAGATGTATGCCACCAATGCCCAGTGACAGTGTAGATTTTAAACCATGGGTACCTCAGACATTAGATAATAGAATAACAAGACCAATTCTGCATCATTGCATCCATGAGAATGAAATTTCCAATATGTTCTGGGCATGTTTAGGATTTCCCAGAACTTGAACAAACTTACATCCTAAAATTGGAAGGATTTTCAAAGAGCAGGCATTGATACAACTACCTATTTAATGTGCCCACTTATCTCTAGACTGCAATGCCTTTCAGCCTTAAAAAAAATAAAGAACTTACATCAGTTTTGGATAATAAAACAATTATCGACCCTTTAATTTTTGTATATTATTTCTTGCTGTACCACCATGACTTCATTTAAGTCAGTGGTTCTCAGTCTGTGGGTTTGGCCTTTTGGGAGCCCAACAACCCTTCATGGGGGGTTTCCTAATACCATCGGAAAACAGAGATATTTACATTATGATTCCTAACAGTAGCAAAACAACAGTTATAAAGTAGCAACAAAAATAATTTTATGGTTGGGGGGATTACCACAACATAAGAAATTGTATTAAAGGGTCGTGGAATTAGGAAAGTTGAGAACCACTGATTTAAGTGAATGTTGTGTCCGGGTGAGCAAACACACTTCTGATAAATCCATTCAGTTCTTTGCTACCTGGGTTCCACTGTCGTTATAATTTCTTTTAAGGTATTTAAGAATGAAAGCACCTTTTCCTTTGCTGATCAAAGAAAGGGACTTTTCATCTTAGAGAACACAATTATTTAAAGAGCTCCTTTTCCCAAGTTTAGAATGTTTTTCTGTTTGAGGAGTGGTTGGCCCTGCCCACCCCATGTTCTTGTCATGCATGGACTGTTTGCAGGCTCTGTCTAGACAAGCTTTCTTCATTCCGAAAAGAGCCTGCCACAAGTCCTCACTCTTCAGGTGGACAGGATGCCTCTGAGAACCACCGGGTCTTTCTGGCTGCCAGGATCAGGTCTCTGGGGGGATGACACTGCTGATTGCATCAAGATCCCAGAAGCCCCTGGATCTTTGGTACAATGGCTGACTGCTTTTCTCTCCTGATCTGGCAGGGCTCCTCTCTGCCTCCTGACTATCTCTTACTATCTCCCACGTTCAGTCTGGTGTTTAGCTCAGGCGATGGTATGAATAATGCCGAAGACATCTTCCAGCATTAGTGAGAGCTGTTTCCTATAAAACAAAAAGGACATTCTTAGCTGCTGTGTTTGCCTTTGAACACAGAAAAGAGGCTAAGGAGAATTAGTTTTAGGTGTTTTCTAAAATTTCCAAAATGTGTTCCAAGACACTCTCATTTCAAGAAATTCTTTTTGGAAGAAGAGGTTGCTTAAGGAATTTTTAGATCTGTTGGTTAAAGAAGTTTGACTGCGTTTGGTCCTTGCCTTTGATTCCAGTACTCAGGGTGCCAGCCTGGTGTGCGTAGTGAGTCCAGGCCAGCCAGGGCTACACAGTTAGTCTCTGTCAGAGAGAAAAGCTCAGTTTCGATTCCCAGCACCCATGTAGCAGATCGCAACTGACTATAATTATAGTTCCAAAAAATCAGACACCTTCTGGCCTGCACAGGAATGCACCATATGGTGCAGAAACTTAAATTCAGGAAAAAAAACACCTATACATATGACAAAAAAGAGAGAGAGACATGTGTAGAATGTCACATAACTGCTTTCATGTATAGAAAGTCATAATGCAAAGATGCACAGCAGCAGCTTTGAGAAGTCCCTCGTGTGAAGAAATCTATTCAGGGTAGAGGCTGTATCTCAGTGGTAGAGTACGGATTTAACATGTGCAAAGGCCCTGAGTTTCATACCCAGCACCAGAGGATCGAAAGAAAATAATTTTGTGTTTTCCAAACTTTTAAAAAAATCTTTGTAATCTTTATGTGTGTGTAATGTATGAGAGTACATGCTCAAGTGTGTCCATGCAAGATGCAAGTATGTGTTCAGGCCAGACGATAGCCTGTGGGTGTTGGTATTCAGTTTTCCATGTTGTTTTGAGACAGGTTCTGTTCCTCTCTGGGTGAGCCAGGCCAGCTGGCCTGTTAGTTTTGGAGACACCCCTGTCTCTACCTTCCAATTCCCTAGTGAGCAGTGATTTCTGATGCTTGCAATAGTGAGTCCAGCTTTGATATGGGTTCTGGGGATTCAAATACAGATCATCATGTTATTTGAATACTGCATATCATCTCCAAGCAACTGGAATGCTCGAAGCTACACACAGGCAAATATCAGCATTAACAAGCACTGGCATTTACTATACTCATTTGCTTTGCTGTTACTGAAATCTTTACCATAAAGGCCTGTTTTTATTCTCCAAAATTCCCTTCCTTCTTGGCTTTTGATACTCTGCCTCCTTTCACTTTGTGTTCCTGGCCTGGATGTTCTCTGCCATTCAGGTTTCAGCTCTGTTTGTTTTTCTCTTCTTTCATCCTTGGGAATCACACGGTTCTAATTTAAACCATCATTCACATACAGGCTTGGAGAAATCATTCCTGTGTGGCGGTTAGTTTTAATGTCAATTTTGCGTAATCTACAATCACCTGGAGTTTTTATGAAGTTGAGATTGGGTTGTTGGCCTGTAGTGGATTGTCTTGGTTATGTTAACTGATGTAGGAAGACCCAGGGTAGACATGGGTGGCACCATTCTTTTTGTCTGGATCCTAGACAATGTCAAAAGGAAAAAGTTGGAGCTAAGCACAAACCTGTATGCATTCATTTTCTCTCTGCTTTGGTTGTGGTTGTGGCTAGCCTCGTGGCTAGTTCTGCCACCTTGACTTCCATGCTACAATGGGCTGTGGCTGGAGCTGTGAGATAAATTCAACCTTTTCTCCCTCTGAGCTTCTTCTGTCAGGTATTCTATCACAACAACTTCAAAGGAAACTAAGACACCCTCTCAAGCCAGCGCATGCCTTTAGTCACGCACTCAGGAGGCAGAGGAAGGTGGATCTCTGTGAGTTTGAGGCCAGCCTGGTCTACAGAGCTGGTTCCAGGACAGGCTCCAAAGCAATACAGAGAAAACCTGTCTCAAAAAAACAAAAACCCAACCAAACAAACAAAAACATCCAAAAGACACCCTCTTCTAGTTCCAGTCTCATACCATAAAATGATGCTAAGTAATTTTCTTTTGTATGTTCTACTGATTTCTCAAATTTGACACAACTATGTTACTCTTTCCACAAGTCCGCCCCTTTCTGACTTCCCTTAAGGAATCAGTGCTAGGATTTTGGGTTTGGATAGAAAAATGTATTTTTAAATATTAGTAAAAGCTTTAGTCAAATAGAAATCTGTCTTTTTTAAACCATGCTTTCATCGATTGGGACACTAAGAGAATGAGTTGTTTAAAACTCAGTTGTATCAAGCTCATATAATGGAACACAGGTACAAGACTGGTGGCAGACACAATGTCTGTTTTTATCACCAAGAGTCATTACTATTTGGTCACCAAAGCCATTAACATTTTAAATGTAAAATAAAATGCCAAACATGAGTACCCTTCATATATATGAACAATAACCACTTTAAGCCCATAAAGTTAGAGAAAAATCCATTTTAGTAGCAATAAAGGGGATTAAATACTCAGAAGTAAACAGTAACAAATGCACAAAACCCAGATGTGAACATCTTAAAGCATCTTGCCAGGCAGACAGAAGACAATGGAAAATTGTCCTCTGGTCTTGCATCAGATGAGTCAACATTATAAAGATGCCAGTTCTCCTTAAATCAATTTATAGAGTTAACACAGTTCCAATAAAAATTCCAAGAATTTTTTAAAACGGAGCTATATAAGTTGATACAAAGTTCATGTGGAAGAATAAACATTCAAGAATAGTCAGGACAACAACATTGAAAAATAAAAATTACGAGAAAAGAGAGACATTGAAGAAGATAAAATTCTTCAAGAAAAAAGGAAAGGGCTTTAAAGAAAGTAAACAGTTATCTACTCATTTGTGCTAAAGATATGCAAAGAGGCTAAAGCAGAAAAGGGGACGGTTTACTGATGGGAGTAGAGAGAATGGGTGGGGAGAAAACATAGCAAGACTGAGAAAGGCAACAGATGATACTTCTGTATCAACCTTTTTGGGGTTTTGTTTGTTTTTGTTTTAAAAAATAAATCTTAAAAGTGAGCATATAGAAGAAAGGGTTTCATCATGGTGTTTTCACACACATATGCCATTAAAATAGATCTTTCCTGTAACTGGTTCTTAGAACTATGGTGATAAGATGCATATCTCCCTCCCTGATAAATAAAATTAACTCCAGTCAGGATGTGAGGGAAAACAGAGGCAGAATATGGAGAGTGATAAAGGAACCTAAGTGCATTAAATGAGCAACTTGTAACACTCAAGTGGATAAGGAAAGAAAGCACTAACCTGGAAACCGGTATTAGAGCTATAAGCTGCAAGACAAACTAACACATGTCTTTGCATTGGGCTGGAGAGATGGCTTAGCAGTTAAGAGCATGGACTGCTCTTGTAGAGGACCTGAGTTTAGTTCCTAGTACTCAAGTTAGGTAACTCACAACTACCTACTACTCCAGCTCCAGGGGATCTGCCACTCTCTTCTGGATTCTGAGGACATTTGCATACATACATACAAACGCACACACACACATACATACATATAAACACACAGCTATACAGACACACAATTCAAAAGTTAAAAATATTTAGGAGCTAGAGAGACAGTTCAGCACTTAAAAGCCCTTGCTGCTGCTCTTTTAGAGGACCTTGACTTGAGTCTCAGCACCTACATGGCGGCTTAACTGTTTGTAACACCAGTTATAAGCAATCTTATGCCTTCTTATGGTCTCTGAGGGCACCAGGCATGCAGATGATGTACAGACAAACATGCAGGCAAAAATCCATACATATATATGTTAAAAAAAATACCCAACTAACCAACCCCCAAAATACAGTAAAAAAATAAAAATTAAATAAACTTTGAGATAACCTTACTTATCAGTAGTAAATATACAAATACTCAAGAACTAAGATAAAAAATTATTAGGAAAAGTTTGATGCTTAAGTTTTTGACTCATGGTATATTTTAATCTGGTTCATACTTAAAATATGTGTTTTCTTACTACAACATAACCTGGGAGAGTTGGTATGCTTACTGTTTTTGTTTGTTTGTTATGTCTTCATATTATTTGGAAACAGGGTCTCTCTATGAAGCTCTGGCTGTTCTGGTACTTACTGTGTAGACCAGATTGCCCTGGTCTTGAATTCACAGAGCTGTCTGCCTCTGCCTCCCAAGTGTTAATATCAAAGGATGGTGGCATCATGCCCATTAGTTTACTGTTTTCAAGTGGGCAAAAGCTTTTCTAAAAGCCTATTGTTATGTTCATTAGCATGATAATGGGCATTAAGCAATACATTATATATGTGGTGGAACAGAACATTACTAACTATGTAAAGATGTGTCACATTTGTTTCTGCTACATTTTTAAAAAATTATGTAAAGATATGTTGCTGTTTTTACCTTGCCAGCCTAAGGTATCAGATTGGTCTAATAAAAAGCTGAACAGCGATTAGCTAGGCAGAAGAGGGATAGGTGGGGCTGGTGGGCAGAAGAGAGTAAGTAGGAGAAAGAATCTAGGCTCTCAAAGTGAAAGAGAGATTGAGGGAGAAAGAGAAGGAGATGCCTGGGGCCTGGTAACACCTAGCCAGAAGACACAGAATAGAACATACAGACTGAAAGAAAGGTAAAAAAAGCCCCAAGGCAAAACATAGATGAAGAGAAACAGGTTAAATTACGTTAAAGAGCTAGTGGGCCAAATATAAGGTGAGGTTGGAGGTCTGAGAAAGCCTGAAACATATATATGTTTATCAAAAGTAGTATATATAGGCTAATTATATGCTCTTCATTTTGCCATCAAGATCAAAGTAATTTTTTAAAATAAAATTCATTCCTTCAGATATTCTCTTTATTCATTCTGACTTCAAGAATATGATTGTTTTCACATTTATGCTATGTACATGTACAACTATCTTTTTGTTTTGCTTTATTTTTTTTAAAGATAGCCTCACTATGCATTCTAAACTGGCCTTGAATTTAGTATTCTACTGCCTCAGTTTCCTGAGAGCTGAGATTATGGGCCTGGCCACTACTCTGGGTTGGCAACTAATTACTCTTATATAAATGTATAAACTGGCCTTTTTCCCTCCCTCTGCTTTGTAGGGGCCTAGTTACAAATCTGGAGAAAGCTGAATGAGGAAATCATGCAGAGAAAATGAATTGTTTTATCTCTCCTAAAGCTAGTAAAAGTCCCCTCTAAGGGTTTTATTTTCATGTTTTTTGTTTTTATATATTTTACTTCTTTCTGGGTTTGGGAGGTTAGTATACAATGAAATTAGTTTCCTCATGGTATCTGTTATAGATCTGTGTCATTATATATTTCTTTCTGAGTGCAGTGCTGGGCTTACAGATATGCACAGCCGTGTGGAGTCTGAGGTATTAGATTCTTCAGCCTTGGACTGAAGCACCTGCTGGGCTTTGAAAGCAACCCCCCCCTTTTTTTGTGCCAGATTGAAGTAGTAAATCTACAGTAGCTAGACAGCAATACCTGTATCATAAATGCAACTTTAAAAACACCAGAGGTCAGCCAGGCAGGGGTAGCACCTTTAATCCCAGCACTTGGGAGGCAGAGGCAAGTGGATCTCTGAGTTTGAGGCCAGCCTGGTCTACAAAACCAGTTCCAGGACAGCCAGGGCCTCACAAAGAATCCCTGTCTCAAAAAATCATCAATTCTCCCCCAAACCCAAAACACTAGAGGCAACAGACAAGCAAATAACAAAAGCAGGGTGGTATTTTTACTTAAAATTAGGTTCTTTCTTTCCCTAAAATATACACAAACTAAGGAGATCTGGATAGAGTTTGTGTGGATTCATGTGAGTGACAGTTCAACAGTTAAGAGAGAAATGTTCAGGCACTTAAAAAGATTCCAGAGGGGGAAATGGGAAGAATTGCTGTGATTGGCAGGTGGTGCTGCTATCTGAGATTAGCTGGTTCTATTCCTTTTAAGTTTCTGTGTTTTATTTCTGGAACTTTTTTTTTTTTTTTTTTTTTTTAAAGGAAGTCTGGCAAAATACCAAATATTTTATCCTGATCATCATCTTAAAGTGATTTCTTTGGATGATTTTGAAGAATTATAGGGTGTGATGTTTTCATTTTATGTGGAAAGGAAAAAAACTAAGGAGTTATATTGAATAGAAGCGTGTTGTGCCTTTAAGAGATTGTGAGGTTCAAGGAGTGTGCCAAAATAAATTGTTCCCTGTCTCCACAAAGGCTGCAGTTTTTGATGCCCTTTCAGGTTACTGAAAACATTCCCTACAAGGGCAAGTGCTTAGTGCTTAGACACCAAATTTCAGAAAGTTTTTGCATCTTGGAAGGGCATTTCACTTACACTGAAGGGTTGTGTTAGCTTTTTCAACACAGCAACTTAAGTCATTTCTTAGGAAACACTGCCTGTAACTTGCATGGGCTCACATTTTCTCTGGTATTCATTCCACTTCATGGAAATGTCCTATTGTGTCTCCATCTTCTCAGCTGGATTCTAAGCACCTAAAGAGCAGACACTAAATTTTGATTACTTTAATAACTCTGAATATAGTCAAGAGCCAAGAACCAAAGTAGGAATGAGTGAGTAAATAAATCGTATGCTCTAACACAGATTTTATTTGAAAAGAAAGCAAAGGAAAATGGTGGTCTCCATGTTGCTTGTCATTTTCTCCTAGGTGCCAGTTTTACACGGGAGGTGACTCATTGTTTTCATCATGGGGCTTTCCTCAGAGGGACTCCAAGTGCTCCAGTGTCCTTTCATATTTAGTGTTATAGGACCATCTTTTCATCAACTGTGTCACGTATGGCAGCTATTGCTTTAGGGCACCTTAGTCATCATCACTATCCCTTCAGCATTGTTAATGAGCTGAAAGGAAAATGTGACAACCTGGTTAAGAGTTACGATTCATACCAGATCACTGCCAAAATCAAGTGTCTACAACAGGTTTACAAAGTTTGTCAGCTTCTAGATCAACCCATTATTCTTGCCTATCAGTAGGTAGGATAAATAAATAAGGATTTATAATCAAGAAAGAATGCACTTTGGATGTTGTTCTTTCTGTATATTCTTCTCTTGTTATTAATTTATCAGTGAATCTCTGCTGTGGAACATGGAGCTGGCCTAAGGTAGGATCTCAGCAATGCAACTAACAAAACCTGTATCATGCAAGACTTGGAAGCAGAATGGCCCATATACTTTTCATATTAGTCATCTTCAAAGAAATTCTAGCCTGTGTGATAGAAGAGTTATTTTTTGCCGATGTTTGAGACTGGGTCTTACTATATAGCTCCGGTGTCTTGAACTTATGCTTTTCCTTCCTAACCCTCTTGAGTGCTAAGATTACAAATGTGTGCTGACATGTCTGATTAAAATAGCTTTTTTTCCCTAAGTGGCAAAAAAAAATTATTGAAAATTTAAAAGAAAGCAAAGAGTTAAAATACCAAAATTCCACTCCCTTCTGTAACAGGTTTATGATTTTTGAGAATTTCACTTTTTATAACTACATCTTTACATAATTATATTGCTAATAAAATATATTCTTTATTCTGTTGGTTTTTTTTGTTGCTTAATATTGCACCAATCACACTGCTTTCTAGGCTGTTATGTGGACTTTATACACACTAATTATAGATTTAGGAAGAGTATATTCTTTCTAGTCAGATATGGAAGGGTCATACACACATTCATGACCTGTCATTCTATTGCAGACACCTTCAGCTCTGTTCCTTTTAGTTAAAACAATCATCTGAATTCCTCTTCCCCTCCCCTGTCTGCAATTAAGGCTGCAATTAAGACATTATTACATTTTATGATCCCCTTTATGAAAATGAAAAATATTAAAGAGCTTAAATGACTCATCTAAGTACCAAAACAAGTGATAGTCACAGTATAGCACTCCCTCATTCCTACTGGGCATAGTAGTTCTGTTGTTTCTGCTGGCCCCTCCCCCAAGCCTGCTCAACCATCCAACCCCATTCCCTTGGACAGAGAATTCTAGAGGTGGTGATGAGAGCATGCAATTGCAGTTCTTTCAGGGTAACTTAGACATTGGGAGGCTGTCAAATTGGTTTTTCTAGCAACAATTTTCCAGTTACCTGGAAAAGGTGTATTTTAAGATAAAAAGAAGAAAACTGAACAGAGATACAGAGGTGAAGAGTGGGGATAGAAACAAAGAGAGATGAAGACACACAGAGAGACAGGTTGTTGACATGACCTTCTGGTTTAAGTCTTTATTAATTCTGTGAATTACTGCTTTATCTTTTCTATCAAAATGGGACAATAAACTTAAACTTGCTTAAGTTAGGTTTAATTGTGTTTTTATAACTCGCAACCACAAAAATCCTAATTAACACAGCTCCTGTGACTGTAGATAAGACATAAGTACCAGAGACTGGTAGTTAGTAAAGCAAATAGACCCAGTTCCTAATAGCAACTTATGAAAGTGAGCAAGAAGATGTTTAGAAGAACATGTCGGAAACAGCATTTTAATTATTTTGAAAACCATTAATATTTGAAAAATCTTTGCCCACAACAATCAATCATGTCGCTATTTCTCAAAAAGTAGCCAAATAGCCTTGTAGTTTATGTCAAGTAATGGAGTGCTAGTGTAAAATAGAAGGTGCTGTAATCAGAAAGTGGGGACAAAAAGTACAAACTTTATTGTTCTGGTCAATTATGATTCCTTAGGTATTCGTAAGGGGAGAAAAGGAATGAAGAGACATAAGGATGAACTGGTGATACATTTCTGAACCCTTAACCCTTGCAAAGCTAGGTATGATGGCACATTCCTTTAATCCTAGCACCCAGGGAGATGAGTTTGAGGACAGTCTGGGATATACAGCAAGAGTTCCTTCACTCCAACTTAAAAAGGAAAGAAAGAAAGAAAGAAAGAAAGAAAGAAAGAAAGAAAGAGAGAAAGAAAGATAAAAGAAAGAATTTTCTTGGAGTAGCTTGGCATTACCTACAGTTTGTTGTTTCTTAATTGAATAACACACTATTTGGGTTGAATAAATTAGCCATACTCAAAGTCGTTGATTGTGGAGGAGGGGACTAATGTAAGTAATCTGGAATTTACTATTTTATTATCAGAGCAATAGTATCCTTTTGATGTATTCATGGATAAGAGTTTTCTCTTGCAGACATTTTTCAAAAAGATTTGCACTAAAGTATTACTATTTTGTCAGAGAAAAATAAAATAAACCCAAATATTTTAATGTTTACATTTATTTAAAGCAATAATTGAACATTTTTCTTACTATGTAACAAAGTATAGGCTATATAGGCTACAGACCTGCAAATACCCTATGACAGAACAATTTGGCAAGTAAGTGATTTTATTAGGGCAAACAATAAGACTGTTAGTATCAGGCATTAATAATTTATTTTAAATAATTGTGTGACCATCCTTTTAGTAACACATGGATTCCACAGTACTTTTGTTTTATAACCTCATTCTTAAAAATTCCAGTGGCTTGTTTTCTTGTATTTCCCTTAATTGTGGTGATCTTAAACAGATCTTCAGTTTTAAATCTGCCAGTTGTTCTAATACAGATGCATAAATATATTTTCTCCAGTTGGCTCTTTACTACAAAGAAAACTTGTTTGTGGGCACTGTCAGGACATCTGCATCTTATTGGATTTAATTTTTAGTAATAAAGACCTCCCACATTACACATTCTTTCCAGCCTAAATTTGCCTGTGTGGGAAGCAAAAGAACTGTCAATCAGAGAGAAAAAAGTAAATCCATATGCTGTGGGGGATTCAGCTTCCTTGGCTACAATGAAAAAAAGGAGTTGCGTATAGACAGTGTCCCAGCAGATCTTGTTTTTAATTTTTTTTTCTCAAAAGGCTAGCTGCTGTGGTCTGAATGCTGGTATCCCTTCAAATTAGAATGTTGAAACACAGCAGTATGATAGTATTTAAGAGGGAGAGGCCTTTGGGAGGGTTCTTCCCTCATGTATGGAATTAAAACCCTTACTAAAAAGGCTTGAGGGAACTTATTAGTCCCCTCTTTCCTTCTACCATCTGAAGGCATGAGAAGGTACTGTCTATGAGGAACTGTTCCTCTTCAAGACATTGGATCTACTGAAGCCTTGATTTTGGATTTCAGAGCTTTCCAAAATGAGCAATAAATCTGCTAGTTATAAATCACCCAGGCTGGCTGGATGTGGTGGCACACACCTTTAATCCCAGCAGAGGCAGGCATAGCACAGCTGTGAGTGTGAGGCCAGCCTGGTCTACATAATTCCAGGACAACCAGGGTTATATAGAGAGACCCTGTCTCAAACCAAACAACTGACCAAACAAACAAAAAACTCAGTAAAAAGACAAATTAACGACACCAAGGTATTTTCTTCTAGCATTTATGACAGGCTAAGAGACTTATAATAGCAGCAAATGTAGGTATGTCCTAAACTAGTAACACACACACACACACACACACACACACACACTTCATTTAAATTAGAAACAATCTTATTTTACATGTCCATTCCAGTTCCCTCTCTCTCCCATCCTCCCATGTCCCCCACTGACCCCCCATCCCATCCCCCATCCACTCCCCAGGGAGGGTGAAGCCTTCCTTGAGGGATCATTACAGTCTGTCACATCATTTGGGGCAGAACCTACACCATCTCCCCTCACCCCGTCCCCCCTGTATCTAGGCTGAGAGAGTATCCCTGAATAGGGAATGGGCTCCTGAAGTCTGTTTGTTTGTGCACTGGAAATACATCCTTGTTCCACTACCAGAGGTACCATAGATTGACGGACCAGTCCTCCTAGTTGACACCTATGTTCAGGGGGCCTGGTTTGGTCCTATGCTTGTTCCCCAGCTGTCAGACTGGGGTCCATGAGCTCCCATTTGCTCAGGTCAGCTGTTTCTGTAGGTTTCCCCAGCATGATCTTGACCCCATTGTTCATCACTCCTCCCTCTCTGCAACTGGATTCCAGGAGTTCGGCTCAGTGTTTAGCTGTGGATCTCTGCTTCTGCTTCCATCAGCTACTAACCCAGTACTCTTGATGCATCCCAGATTATTGTGTTTAGCAAGCTATGGCTGCTTGACAAAAATTATGCACGAACATCATTTTGCCTCACTTTTGCTCTGTTGTTCCTACATATATTATCAGTCTCTGGCTCTAGCACTGTTTTCCATTTTGGGGTTCACCTCTACCCCTTATATTTGTTTATTGGTTTCATAGTCCAGTTGTTAGTCTAAGAACTTTGGCTCAAGTTGTGAAATAGAATACTAAATCCATCCAAAATAGTCAAAACATAGTATCTGTAGCTTTAGAAAGGCAACAAACAGAAGAGGCCAATACAACTTGAACTGGTAATAGACTTTTAATTTTTTCAAGGCTATATATAATATTCCCTGTGCAGAGGACAAGAATGGAAAACTTGATTGGGAGGAAGATGCAGGAACAGCTCATTTCTCTAAGTCAATATCAACAACAGGATGAGGAGGGAATTGAACACCACATACTGCACTATTAGTGTTTCTTCCCTCAGCAGAAACAAGTGCAACCTATCTTTCCTGTATTGCTATGAGCATCTCATTAACCATCCATTTAAGCCATTAGAAATACTTTGTGTCTATTTAAATTAATTTGGTAAGTTTAAATTTGGTCTAACAAACTTCTTATTTTTTTGGGTGGAGCTACAAATATTGCTATGGTCTAGTCTTCAAAACTTTCTACTATTTTACATCCTCTGAGAAGACTTCTGCATCCCAGCCTCTGGTATCAATGGCTGTGACCTTATCTGGAAGTCAGCACTTTGCAGATGAAGAACAACAAGAGGTCTTTTTTTTTTTTTAAATAAAGTGGGCCTTAATCCAATGACTGGTGCTTCCAAGAGGGGATTGTGGACAAAGAGACACACAGGGAGAATGGCATGTGAGGACTGAAGGAGAGGTTGAAGTGATGTGTCTAAGTCATGGAATGTCAAGGAGCACAGGCAATTCTACAAGGTATGAGGAATCAGGAAGGATGTTTATTTCAATGTCCTTGAGAGGAAGCAGAGTCTTGCCAACACTTTCACTTCAGACTTCTAGAACTAGAGAATAAACACATCTGTTGTTTTAACCACCCACTGTGTGGTAATCTGAATGGCATTTTTTTTGGGGGGGGGCTGTGTGGAACTTTTAAGAAAGCGACATACTACTTATGTATCAGTTAAGGAAGCAGAAATACGAACAATAAATTGTAAGGGAGAGTCAGAGATACATGAACATAAAGAAAGGAGACATACCTTTCCCAATGTCCTGGACAGTAATCCTTAGCAGCTTTTCTATGTACAAACTTCATAAGCTATGTGATGGTGGTATGTGTGTGTGTGTGTGTGTGTGTGTGTGTGAGACTGAAGATGGGAAGTAGGGTCTCAAGGTAGGCAAGAGTGTTACCAGGGAGCTATCTGTTCAGTCCTGACTTTTTGGCATACCATTGTTGGCCTAATCCTTGAGCTCCTGATTCTCAGTGAGACCCTATATGAAGAAAGTGAGGTGGAGTGTAAAAACACACACACACACACACACACACACACACACACACACACACAGCCACACACAGTGTTCTTGCTTCTCTGAGACATTTTCTCATCATTGAAAGGTGGTGTTGGCTCACCAAATGATCTCTGAAGTATATTATAAGTGTAACTTCATGTTTCTAATTTGGCAATATCTATGATTTTCTTCAAATCATATGTTTTTATGATTAGGTAATTATAGGTTACAATCATAGACATGATTGTAACCTATAATTAAAAAAAATAAAAAATAGGCTAAGAGGAAAGACTCATGGGATTTAGCGCCCTTCCTTTACTGCTTCCTTTACTCCCAGAAACAAGAAATTTAAGTGTTTTATTCTCCCAGCTTCATTTTGGCGGCATGGAGTTGAAAGACAAACCGTGTTTTAGCTCACAAACTGTTCAAACCTCCTTCTGGCTAGAGCATTTAAATAAATGAGACTAACATCTGTCCAAGGGCCTCAAATCCTGCAGCTATTGGAACTGAGGGAATTCTGAGTTTCTGGATCTCAGCAGCACCGCACCAGGCACTTTAACCCCTTCAAGCTTCTTTCCATCTTAGTAGGTTGCTGAAAGGGGAAATTCAAAAGCACCGATGCACGCGTGTAAACGTGTACGTAGAGACATTGCATAGAGGGAGCCTGATCTCCAAAGGTTCACTCATCTCCAAAGGTTCACACCGGCCCGGAGCGCGCTGGGCGGAGCAGCCGGAAGTGCCGGCGCGCGCTGTCAGCGGCGCCGGAAGTCCTCGGCCGGCCTGGCGGTAACCTTGCGGGCGGGCCCGGGCAGCCGAGGTGTGCTCTGCGTGTGTGAGCGTTGGCCCAGCGCGTCTCGTTAGCTGCTGGGGGCCGCCGAGGTCGCGCGGGAGGGCGCCGAGGTCCGCGGAGCGCAGGCGCGCGGTCAGGGCCTCGCAGCCGACATGTCACTGGTGGCGGAAGCGTTCGTCTCCCAGATCGCAGGTAGCCCGCGCGGGCGCGGACGGGGCGGGGGCGGTGCGGGGCAGCCGCGTGGGGGAAGGGGCGGTAGTTTCCCTGCAGCTGTGGGGCGAGAGTCCGGAGCCCACAGCCCGGTTGGAGGCGGCCATGCAGGCCTGGCCTCACTTTCCGGAGGAGGAAACTGAGGACACATGGCCAAGGTCACCCTGCAGGGGCAGAGTCCTGTCCACACTCCCCCCGCGGCGCTTTGTTCAGCTTCTCGGCCGCTTGGGTGTGTGGAGGAGGCGCCGGGCTCGGTGGGGGCGGGGGCGTGGCCTCAGGGCCGTCCCCCAAGGCCTCTGTGGGTGTGGGGGGGGGTTCTCTAGTTTGGGGTGACCATCACCAATCAGCTTCCCTTCTGTACCTGTTGTTGACGGGCCACCCAAGTTTTTGCTTCTCCGAGCCACTTGCAAAATCCGTAGGATTCTTTGGACTGTTCACAATTGGCATGAAGTTTTAAAAAAGTAAACACTTGATGGTCGCACCTGACTTTTTATTTTGGTGAAAGCGACTATGGTAAAGAAAGAGAAGAGTTTAGGTTACATGAATACGATAAGGAGATAGGATAAACAGGAACATTTGAGGTAAAGTAGTATTTTGGAAATGAAAAGGATAGTATGTTATTACTTTGCCAACTGTACTGAATTTGTGTGAACAAAGATTTCCCTTTCCCTTTAAAGTATCATTTTATAGGGGAGGGGGGAAATTTAAGGTAGATTGTAAGCAGCCTGAAAGTAGCGATACTTGTTTTGTTCCCCATTGTACCCTAGCAACAGTCGGTTACCTCTTTATAAACACTCATGACTTAAGTAAATGAGATTTCAAGTAATGGTTATTTCTGTATGTTGTCTTAGCTATTTGTAGTAATCTATTGTGGCAGGAGGAAGCGTTTAAAGATAGCTAATTCAGTAAATAGTATTGCATCAGCTCCTATGTCAAAATGCTGCATGAACGAGTTTTAGATGTGCTAAATATTTAAATATAACACAAAATAATTTATAGTAAAATAATTAGAAGGAAGTTACAAGGACGAGTACAGGATATTATTTTAATAATACTAGATAGCAGAAGAGGTTCCTAGGCAAAACACAGAATACACTCCATAATAGAAAATATTGGCAGAGTTTGTTGTATGAAAATATTGAAAGCTTTTGAAGATAAAAGACACTGAATAGCTGGGTGTGGTGGCTCTTGCCTGTAATCACAAACACTTGGGAGGCTGAGACACGTGGATAGCAGGCTTGAGGATGGCTATCCTGGGTTTTATAGGAACATTTTTCAAACACAACAAACAACAACAGTGAAAAATGCCACCATAAATAAATTTGTACATATTAATAAGAAAACAAATTAAAAAGAACCTTCCAAAAGAAAGGCGAAGAATCTGAATGAAAAGGAGAAATACAAGCAGACAATGGACATGCGAATAAATGTGCTCCATGAATAACTGATAAATCTTCTACTTAGGCAAGTGTGACTATGATAATCTCTACTATTTTTGTAGAGAATTGAGAAACATTGCTTTCCAACTTAGTGGGTGTGTAAATTAGGCTCCCTTTAGGAGCCAAACACATCAATATTTACTAAAATGTTATACCTTAACCCAGAAATCATCTGTATATGGTTTTATCTGATAGAAATTTGAGGATAAATTCTTCAAAGAACTATACAGAAATTTGAGGATAAATTCTTGAAAGAACTATACAGTCAGTAATCTTTATTGTAGCCTTATTTCTGATAGCAAAAAATAAGAATGTTCCTGATGTATACAAATTTTGATATGACAATCTAATTTCATTTCAGTACCTAAAATAAATGAGTTGTCAGAAGAGATATTTACTCCATTATTAATACTATTCCTAATTGCCAAGCTGTGGAAGCAAACTAGGTGTCAACAGATGAATGGGTCAAAAGGATGGGCATATATACATAAAGAATACCATTCAGCTTAATAAGAAGGTAATTCATTCATGATGACATGGATAGAGTTCGACATTATAGTGACTGATACCAGATAGGAATAGAATCACAGATACTATATGATGAACAAAGTTAATCTTGTAGAAACAGAGAGCAGACAGGTGATTACCAGAGGCTGGGGCACTGGGTGGTGGGTAGGGATGGAGAGGTGGAAAGGGGCAATGTTGGTCAGAGGGCATAATCTGCCATTTAGACTCAAGGAGCGAAGTTTTGTGGTTTGTGTTCCTTCATGGTGACCACAGTTGGTAGTAACACTGTCTTCCTTAGGTTTCTAATGCTGTGATAAAGGCTATGACAAAATAACTTGGGAAGAAAATGTTTCTTTCAGTCCCTCATGAAGGGAAGTCAGGGCAGGAACTCAAGCAGGAACCTGGAGGCAGAAACTCGAGCAGAGACCATGGATGAGGACCACTGCCTACCTGCTTGTTCTTGTAGCTTTCTCAACCTGCTCACTTATACATCCAACCAGGACCACTTGCCCAGGGGCGGTAAGATGCCCACAGTGAACAGGGTCTTCAGGCACCACTCATTAATAAAGGAAATGCCCCACAATCTTGCCCACAGGCCAGTCTGATGACAGGATTTTTTTTTCTTTTTTTTAATTGAGATTTCCTCTTTCATGATATGTCTGAGTTTATGAACATTTGACAGAAACCAACCAGCACAAATGTGTATTTCAAAATAGCCAAAAGGATAGATTTCTAATGTTACCACAAGAAAGGTGACTAGTTGGTGATGGACATGTTAAGTAGCTTGATCTTTACACAGTATATACCTATGTTAAAAACTTCACATTTGTCATTTCAAAAAGCAAATTTACTTTTGACATGGGGATAAACAGTTGTAATAGTAGCAGTTGGGAGGTAGAGACAGGAAGATTGCCAATTCCAGGCCAATCTGGGCTGTATAGAGAGATCCTGCCTCTAGGGGGGAAAAGGAAGAAAGAAAAATAAATTTATGAGAAAATATTTGTGTGTTTACAGATACTAAAACTAAAGCAATGCTATATATGTTAGCTTGTAGGCTAGAATTATACTAAGTAAAAAAGTTACAGCATGACATATATCCTGTATGAACCCATTAAATAAATTCTGTATGAACACATATATGTTCACATAAGCAAAGAAAAACTTACAGGAATTCAACAAATTCTCCTTAGGGTGTTTCAAGAAAATACAAAGTGTTGATAGAGGGTGGAAGTTTGTGTTTCTGAATTGTTTGAATTACTGTAATGTGCCTATTTTACTTTTGTATTTTAAATAATTATAAATTTTTAAGTTAAAAGATTATCTTAGTCAAGAACTGAAAAGCAAATGATCTGGGTTTGACCTTGACCTGTAAGTGATTTATAAATGTAACTCAGACCCAACAACTATCCACAGTATTCTGTTTCTGGTCATAATTTCGTGTTTTTGGAAGAGGATAACCTGTGGGGTAGAAATATGTATTTACATAGTTCTTGTTGTATTTGTGGTTTTTTTTCCCCCTGAGGCAGGGTTTCTCTGTAGCTTTAGATCCTGTCCTGGAACTCTCTCTGTAGACTAGGCTGGCCTTGAACTCACAGAGATTCACCTGCGCCTGCCTCCCGATTGCTGGGATTAAAGGTGTGTACCACCATTTCCCAGCTACATAGTCCTGTTATAACAATAAATAATTATGACTTTTTTTGTAATTGAGAACTTAAGTTTTAATATATATGATAGATAGTTTGGTTATTCTTCCAGTGGACATGAAGTAGCATACTTTTTGATAATGTCTTTTGGAAACATTTAAGGCATCTGGTGTTTGTCTGTGACATTTCTGCAGTGCCTTCCTTGAGAGGCTGATTTTTATTTCCTTTTTTTTTTTTTGTTTTAAATTTAAATTAGAATCAAACTTGTTTTACATGTCAATCCCAGTTCCCTCTCCTCTCCTCCTCTCCACCATCCCCCTTTCCCATTCCCTTTCTGCTCCCCAGGGAGGATGTGGCCTTCCTTCCATGGGGATCTTCAAAGTCTGTCATATCATTTGGAGCAGGGCCTAGCCCTCCCCCATGTGTCTATGCTGAGAGGGTGTCCCTCTATGTGGACTGGGTGAGAAGCTGAAGGACATTGTTTTGTGAGCTGCTGTAGGGTGGGGTTGGAGTGTTCCCCAAAGACCCATGCTATCTAAAGTTTTGTTCCCCTCGGTGGCATTGGGAACTAACTGGTAGAAACGAAGAGGTGGTGATTGTGAGACCTTGGTCTGTTGCTGTGTGTCCTTGCCATGAAGTGCGCAGCTTTGTTTTGATATACCTGCTTCACCACAGGTCCAAAGCAGTGAGTTGGCCCCAGAGTGAATCAAAACCTCCTGAGACAAAATGAACCTTTCTTCTTTGTAAGCTGATGATTTCATTCATACATTTTGTTAAAGTAATGAGTAATGGAAAGCTTAGTTCTAGAGAAGCTTTCTTGGAATTACACTGTTGAACCAATCACTTTTGTCTCTTTACTAGCAGTGTCTCTCTCTTGCTCATAAGAGTTTCCTGTTTTTTCTTATTGAGGATTTCTCTGTCTCTACAACCCTTAACTTTTTTTTTCAAGGCTTTGTTAATCATTACTTAGCTTATTGTTAGTCTGTGAATTAACTTTTTTTTTGGGGGGGGCTTCCAATCTTGCTCTACTCCTAAAATAATCTTTACATTGCAAGACACAGTGGGATTGTTGTCTTTTTAATTTTTATTTTCTTAAAATATTTAGTGCAACTTTTCTTGTTTCAACACCTTTCTTGGTTTCCCAATGTTAGTAGGGCTAAGTGTCTTAACAACCTCTCTATACCGAAGTCCAAGTCTGTCATTCTGGCTTGGTCTTTTGCCCTTCTCTTCCTTCAGCCTCTAGCCTTTCTAAACTATTTGTAATATCCATCTTTATCCCATGCTGTTGTCTGCTTGAAGTGTCCATTTAAACAACTCCTGTTTCTTACCAAGGCTGAACACCATTTGAATGTGTAAGTGCCTCTGACATTTTTTCCTTGTCAAATGATATTAAGAAATAATAATAGTAATGATCCATGGTCATTATAGAGAATGAAAATAATCCAGAGAATTTAGTTATAAAGTGAAAATCACCAGGCAGCCTACTGCCAAAATTAAGACTTTAAAATCCTATATCATATACAAAATTTTGGTGAGCAAATATATCATTAATTCTCCTAAATTAAAAATACAGACATAGATAATATAGAGGGTACATTGTCATATAATATAATGGATCTCTTCTCATGTCTATGATGAAATTATATGCTGTCAGATTGAATGGCTATGTAATATTTCATTATAGTAAAGAAACCATAATTATGAGATAATTTTTGTTTGTTTTTTGATACAGTAACAAAGTGTAGCCCTGGCTGTCCTGCAACTTTCTCTGTAGACCAGGCTTGAACTCACAGATCTTTGCCTGCCTCTGCCTCCTAAATTCCACCACCACCACCTGGCCATTGTGAAATTATATTCTGATGGGTTTTTAGGACTTTTGTTTTTATGAGTCAGGGTCTCACTAAGTAGCCTTACCTGGTTGGCCTGGATCTTGCTTATGTAGACCAGGCTGGCCTGGTCTCATAGAGCTGCATCTGCCTCTGTCTCCTGAGTACTGGGGTTTTTAGGCTGTTGTATCAATTAGTATACATTAAAGGTTGGTGGCAGTAGGAGCTCTGTGTCTACACAGGAATACTTCTGTTATGTGGCTGACTAAGCAAATTCGAAATTTGAAAAGCAGACAGTCAGTAATAGTATCCAGGAAGAAGAGAAAGCATTTTGGGACCAGGTGCTGTTTAGAATGTGTGATCTCAGACAAGACTTAGTCCCTCTTAAAGGGCTTTTAGTTTTTAACCCAGGTTACCCAACATTATCTCCTTTTAAAAAAGTCATATGATTATGAATTTTAATTGTGTCATTTGAATTCCTTCACTGTGGCACCTGCATAAGTATTAGAATAGCCAGGTAAAGGTGTTTTTGTATGCCTCATGATGGCTGTTGGTCTTATTTTGCATTCCTACCATTTATTGTGTAATACTCTGGCAGTTCATATTAACTAGAGTAGAAAAGGAATTTGGCAAGTCAGTTTGGTTATGGTAATGTGTGCCAAAGCCATTGAAGGTGTATATAATTTTTTTTTCTCTTTGCATCAGGGCTTATGTTTGTGATTTTCTTTTTCTTTTTCTTTTTCTTTTTTTTTTTTTTCCTTTTTTTTTGGGTGGAGATGGGGGATACATTTCTTAAAATGGAAGAGAAATTTGAATTACTTTTACCCAAGTAATATGGAAAGAATAATAATTTGAACGAACAGTTTGGTTCTCTAGATTATTATAGGCTAGATTTGGATTTTCGTTGTTGTTATTTTGTTTTTGAGATAGATTTTCTCTGTGTAGCTTTGGGGCCTGTCCTACAATGTACTATGTAGACAAGGCTGGCCTCGAACTCAGATCTGCCAGCCTCTGCCTCCTGAGTGCTGGGACTAAAGGCCTGTACTACCTAACTGCTCACCTAGATTTGGAAAGGATTAAAAAAATGGTCCTGGATATTTGATGTCTAAATAATCTCTGTATTTTAAGTTTTTGTTGCTTTCTTGTTGTTGTTGTTGTTTTTAGTGGAAACTTTATTAATACATAAGTTTCTGGTTTACTTATTTATTTTTAGTTAGTTGAACATGAATATGTCCCTAAATGTAAGTATCTTGAAAATAGGTGGGATTAAAACAATCATGTTTAGTTGAGAATGTAGCTCAGTGGTAAGGAACTTACCTATCATATGGGAGACCCTGGGTTTGATTCTAGCAACACACAGACACACACACACACAACCTACACACAAAATGGGCATATTTTAAAAATGTGTTTTATATTAATAATAAAATTGTGCTTTCTTCTGTTTTTCCCCTCATTAGTACAGGGCAATGTAGATTTACATAGCGCCAAGAAAGGTTCTAGATACAAAATAAATGAAAAAATGGAGGCTAAGAGAATATTAATATTGGTAGATGTGTAGTATGAAGAACATATTCAAGGTTCTGTGTTTGATTTTCAGCACCACCAAAAAAGTAGCGTGGGTTTTGTGTCTTTGTTTTTGTTGTGGGGCAGTATTGCTGCTGTTCACAAGGCCATATTGAGGTCTCAAAGTATTTATTGATGGAAACTACAACAGATAATTAAAAAAATATATTAATTTAAGAACACGTGCCAAGAACAATACATTTAGTTCTTTTGCTCTTGAAAATAATTTTTTTTTTCTTAGTTGTGTTTAATGCGCTGTTCTGAGGATTTCCCACGGGTATTGAGAAAGGCACCAAAGAATTACTGAGAAGTTATTGATCTGGCTGTTGCATTTCAGATAATTTTTGTTCATTATCAGTCATATGAATAGTATTCTATTATGGAACTTTGTTGGTAGATGTGAAGTTGATATTGAAGGGGTAGGTGGTTGTAAGCAAACTTTTCTTTCTCACCCATCAGTTCCAAAATAACCGACATGGAGTCTTAACATTAATTACAAATGCTAGGTCAATAGTTTAGGCTTCTTACTAGCTAACTCTTACATTTAAATTAACCCATATTTCTTATCTATATTTTGGCATGCCCATCCTGTTTTTTTCTGCATTTGCTGGAAACTCTACTCTTCTCCTTTCCAGCATTCTGTTTGGTTCTCCTGCCTAACTTTATTCTGTTCAGCTGTTGGCCTGTCAGCTTCTTTATTAAACCAGTCACAGTGACATATATTCACAGTGTATAGGAATATTCCATAGGTGGTGAAACAGACAAAATAAGAAAAGTATAAGGTTATATTTAAGATGAGAGGCAGTGTATAGTTGATTGACAGGAGGATGACTTATTATATGATCTTACTGTATTCTCGAATATATTGCAAACTAGATTCTTAAAGGCAAATGCTTTGCTCCCTTTGAAAACTTCACTGTTACCAAGATTCTTTGAAAGACATGTTTACTGAAATAGTTCACAGTTGAGCTATAATGTCAATTTTAGTTTTCTTGTAAGTTCTATTATAATTTGATATTCTTAAATAACATCTCTCTGAGATGTGTGTGGAATGGAACCTAGTGCCTTGAGTATGTTAGGTAAAATACCCTGTCACTCATAGCTCCATGAGTTTTAATGATTTGTCTTAAAAGATTTTGGTGATGGGTACCCTGTAAAATATGTCAGTATTATCTCTGAAAGCTTTTGAGTTATTAATGTTAGCTTAAGCTTTCCATATTTGAGTGGAAATTGAAAGAAAACATCAAATCTCTTAACATTTTTCAAATATTTAAAAAATATGTTGAGAAATAGTTATTAGATAGACTGAAGAATAGATAAGATGTTGAAAATTCAGATTTTTCATTTTTTAAGACAAATTATAATATTCGGTAAATTTAGCTAAACTCATTTACATGTAGAAGAGAAGTATTTGATTTGCCAGTAAGAAAAATGCATGCTTTAATATTTTATTGCTTTGTAAATGATCCTCTATTCTTGAACTCTCTTTTTATTTTTGTACAGTCTATAAATGAATCATGGTTTTGAACTTTTTTACATCAGTAATAAAAATGAAATTTGATGGGTTAGTAATGAAGGCTCTTTTCATAAAAACAATCATTTTGTCATGACAATTTCCATTAACTGTAACTGTGTTAGCAAAATAGAAGCCATAAAATACATTTCATTGTGTGTTTTTGTGCTAATTGCATATTTTTATCACTAAGAACTTTTCTGAACCACAGAAATTTCTTTATAACTTAGTCTGCCTTTGGATTAAAAGAATATTTCTGGTGTATATACTATTGAATACAACAGCCTTCAATGTAATAGAATTTCTTTTTACGTATATTTCATTATCTGGGCAATCTAAGCATTGACTAGTAACTTAATGTAAATAAATTTTATCATCTCTTGAGAATTAAGAGGCCATCATTACTTTCCATTTGTTAGTTTCCTTTGCTTATCAATCTTTATGGCAAATGAAAATGTTTTGGGGATGGAAATATAACCCAGTAGAATACTTGCCTAGCATGCTGTCCTAGCATGCTTGAGGCCCTGGTTTCAGTTTTCAGCACCACAAAAACAAAAAACAATTGTGGACATCTTGAACTATAAGTAATGTTTAATTATTAATTTAAAGGGTTGTTACATTCTCATTGTTTTTACCATTATCATTTATCAGTTCAAGACACTGATTTGGGGTTAGAGAGATGGCTCAGTTGTAGGCTCGCAACCAAAAATATAAGACACTGATTTGGCTAGTGATAAGAACTAGTTATAATAATGTAATAACTATTTAACTGGTAATTGATTTTTTTGTTCTTCAGTTGAAATTATGAATTATTGTTTCTGTATTTTCCCCAGTACTAGGGGTCTACAGAGGAGGAAAGTCAACAGGGCATGGATATAGACATGAATATGTGAGAGGGAACTTATTTGAGGAATTGGCTTATTTGATTATGGAGGATGAAATGTTGCACACAGGCTGTCTATAACCTGGAGACCTCAGGATGCTGGTAGTGGGTTCAGTCCAAATCTGAAGTTCTCAGAACCAGGGAAGCTGATGTTTTAGTCTAAGACTGAGGCCTGAGAGAACCCAGGGAGTGACTGATACTAAGTCTTTGAAGTCCAAAGATTGTAGTTCTCAGGGCAGGAGACTAGGACCCAGCTCAGGGAGGAAAGGAAGCAAGCAAGAGAAGAAAGAGGGAGGAAGGGAACATGAATGTTCTCCTGCATTATTTATGGTGGTTGGAGGAATGTTTGTTTCATCTTACACTTTATAGTCCTTTATCAGGGGAAGTGAAGGGAAAAAGCCAAGGTAGGAACCTGCAGGCAGGAAATGATGCAGAGGTCATGGAGGAATGCTTCTTACTGACTCGTGACCTGAACCTATAGGAACAAGGAAGGGTCCCTGATGGCCAGGTGTTGAGGGGGAGTGTAGCGTGTAAGTTTCTGCCAGCCTGCCCGCCGCTGGTCTGGCGTCCTGGCCC
This sequence comes from Cricetiscus sungorus, assembly GCA_030556225.1. Taxonomy (NCBI): domain Eukaryota; kingdom Metazoa; phylum Chordata; class Mammalia; order Rodentia; family Cricetidae; genus Cricetiscus; species Cricetiscus sungorus. The sequence goes on from JANBXA010000372.1 coordinate 15,827,455, forward strand.
CCAATAACACGCAGGAGACTCTATATTTGATACAATCCTGTTGGCC